>VXBT01004534.1:425334-490664 GCA_013400235.1 Oriolus oriolus
GGGGTGAAACCGTTGGCGGGCGGGCGCGCGCTCCGGGCCTGGTGCGGGCCCCTCAGCGCAGCGCGGCCCGTCCCGGCGGCGGGCGGGGGCCGCCAGAGAGCCCCGCGCTCCCGGACAGCGCCCGCGGAGACGGCACCGCAGCCCTCGGGGGTGACCCTGCCGCCGCTGGGTTCGCTTACATAAGGAAGCAGCGCCCGTATCCCGTTTCCTGGTGCTGCCGCCCGCGCTGGGTGCACGCCCTGAAGTTTCGAAACCGACCCCGCGTATTGTTCAGGAGGCGCCGGGTCACAAAGCAAAGTGCAGCGCACGAGAGCGTAGGGCTGCAGCTTTCTCCCGCACCAGCCGGCCAGCATCAGTCTCAATAACTACAGCAGTGATTAAACTAAGAATTTCCGAGCTCTTAAAGGTATGTATTGTTCTCGGGAACAGTAGTTCCCGATACGGTAACACGTTAATGTACGATTGCTTTCCATTCCAACAGTTTAAAAAAGTTTTTCGTATTTATTAAAAAACTATTTCTCCCTTCTGTTCAAGCAAAACATTCAGAGACCACTGACATTTCCCACCTTACAGTAACAAAGAATTAAACAAATTCTTGTACGTCGGTCACACAGGTTTTCGCTCAGGCCCCTGCACCATCGATCCTGCACTGGTGAGAGAACCTGAGCTCAGTTGCTGCGGTTCAGCAATGAGGTCACCCACTGCTAAACACTTCGGCTCTAGTCCAGTCCCCACATCTTCCAAGGCTAAGTGGAGCGATCAGTAGCTGAGAAATTACTGTTACTTTATCCATATTCTGAGCTTCCTCTATCTGCACTATGGCACATGGCTTTGCAAAGAAGGAACGGAGAATGTGCCAAAGCACTCTCTGGTGCCAGTGCCACATTCAGGCCTAACAGCATTTTACACTCACTGCATACATGCAGTTGCTCCATAGAATGTAACACAGGACAGAGCCATCAGGGCTTCCACTGTTTATCTGCAAAATGAGGTTAATGCCGCTTCCCTCCCTCACTGTGGTGTTAAGGATAAGTCCATTAGGTACACAGATATTTATGCTCTGACTGTTACAGAAACAGCCTGTGAGTAAAGGACTGTAGAGTATTTAACTGCTGGAGAGGAGAGGGGGTGGGCAGCGGAAGCATTAGGACCAGATTCTGCAACTGGATTTGTTGCAATGCACAAGTCAGCTTACCAGGATACCATTCTTAGTTTGCGCTCCTCTGAGGAGTCTAATTTTAAGATTAATCCTAATTAGGTAGTCTTTGTGTTGTTCGGTCAACTTGTTGTTGTTAGGCCTTCGCATCCAGAATTTCATCGTCTTTTTGTAAGTTCTCTGCTTTAGGGTTAAAGGGGTGTAGAATAATATTCTTGGTTTCCATGGAATGTTGTTTTTCGTGTTATGTGCCAAAAATATCCGTCCCTGGCTGTGTCCTAAGGGCTGTGGTCTCTTACCACAGACTCAAACTAAGGCACTTCAAAGCAAAACCTTGAGGTCCACACTATCCCCCCACCCCATCAGAGTGCAAACATGAGAAGGATGGCAAACTATGGCACTGTGTTAGAGCTAAATGAGTTTCCAGGACACACATTCCCCACTGCAGCAGAGCATGCCAGTCCTGGCAGGAGAAGAGTAACCACCACCACCACAAATAGCCAGTACCTTTTCCACCCTAGTAACTACCAGAGGCATTACTTACTTGAGTGCTGCTTATTTTAAAGGGATACTAATCAGTTGTTTCAGTCAAGCTTATGGGAATAATTTTTAAGTTCTATTCATACCACCTTTTAGTAGTTACAGCTTTATGTTAAATGTACCAAAAACCAGGGTAAGCTGCGTTACTCAAAATGTGATTATGTATCCTGAACAAGTTCAGTCCAAATTCTGCAGCTTCCAGAAAATTGGCACAAGATAAATCATGTGTATAGATACAAGTTATTCCAGACACCTCCGATTTGAAATAACAAGAATGCAGGCATGTGGCTTCTAAAGGAGTGAATATTGCTATTGACTCATTGGCTCATCTATTAGGAACAAAGCAAAATAAAGTTATTGCAAAATTTTACGGGTTCTACATGTTTGTTTTTAAGGTTACTCTGTCTGGTAAGTAGTTATAACATAAGAGTTTTTATAGCAGCAGGAGTAAAATATGTATATGCACACACAAACGATTCTAAAGAACACAAAGATTGTAAGAAAAGCATTAAAATGGTTGTGGTTTTTTCCCCAGCTTTGTTTATTTTGTGTGTGTGTGTTCAGTTGTAACTCTTGGAGCATGACGAGAACAAATCATTCATCTATTAAGCGAGCCCTTTCTATGCGTGCCTCACGGTGTGACACACCAGGTCCCACACTGGCACTCCTCCAAGGCGGCTGTGCCCTGGCGAGGTGGGGCACAGCTTTAAACGCTGCCCGGCTCCCTCGTGCGGTCTCGCCAGGAAAATGCTGCTCTTTGTGAGGTTTTTTTATAGAATCCCGCTGCTTCTCAGAGTTATATTAGTAGATTTTTAGCCACGCAGGAAAATGCTGAACCTTTTCCCAGCATACTTAAAAAAGTAGAATTTTTGCTTAATTGAAGCATTTCAGTCAGTTCTGATAAGAAGCAACGTATTGACAGTATCTACATTTTTGAGGGGGAAAAAATCAAGTCTCTCAGTATGGAAAAATAATAATTTGAGACCATCTGAAAAACTACCTGAGGACTGCTTGCTTGGATTTGCTAAGGAAATAAGGCTTCTCTTTTTGAATAACTGTGCTTCCCTATCCTCTTGTAGAAGTTGCCTGTTCCAAGTTATTCCACAGCACTGACGGAACTGTATACTATTAAAAAAAAAAAAAAAATCAATACTTTACAGCTGGAGCCCACGTCTAATTCTTCATTTCCTAGGTCTAATTACTCACCACTTACAGTGACGCTGACAGTCATTGATTCTTGCAAAGATCCGGAAAGGCTTTTTTTGCTAATGAGCAAAAGTCGTCACTCTTACTCTCTGTACAGACGAAGGAGGAAGAAAGGAAAAAACCCACTTTCCTCATTACCAGTAAATATATGGACAGGTTTGTCTAAAAGGATCGTAGAGTGTAGGAACAAACTGTAACAAATAGAGAGCAATATCATACAATTTTGAAAACGCTATGATTAAAATGTATAGGAATGTAAAAAATACGATAAAGAACTTCAACTCAAGCAGCAAGTTCCTGAAACGTGCTGCAGTTCAAAAGTCCTTTGCAGAAATGTCTGCTTGTTGCCAGACAGAAAACCTTCGTTGACTACTTCTGGAGAATGTAGTTTTTCATTCTGTCCCTATTCTTACTGTTTTCTAACTATTCTTATTAAATTCAGGTTTTGTTGGCAAATGCAGTGTAAATTGATGTTCGAAATATTTTGAAAAGTGATACATGAAGGAGTCCTGAAATATTCTTTTAGAAGGATACAAATGGAAGGAGGGTCTCACCACTGTACCTACATGTGCTTATCCCCAAGCCCGTTAGCATGATTTTAGAAGCAAACAGCTCAGAGCACTCCAGGTCTGAGATCCTGCTGTTTCGTGTGTATTAGCAACTCATTTTCTGCAGTCGGCCCTGCAGAAGGCTGAATGAAGAGAGCCTGAAATTGAATTCACAGTGCTGAAAAGGGTTTAAGGCTTCCTGCATAACTCAGAGAGTGATAGTTTGTGATTTCACAGTCTACCTAAGGTGATCAAAGATCTTACACATCCACCAAAAGGAACAGTCCTACCACCTCCACTGAGTTAAAAATCAGTGATTATGCAACTGTACTGTTAGTCAGGTTAGGAAACCAATTTGACTGAAAATATCCCATGAAAGAAGTTTTTGGTTGGATTACATCACAGCTGTGGGAGCACAAAAGCCAAACCAAAACAGGATCAAAGAACATATTTTGAGTTGGAGCGAAGATCCAAGACCAAGAGGAACATCACATTACAGAGTTAGGCACTTAAAATGAAATTTGCATGTCATTAGATTAGCATAAGAGAGCTAATAAGATGCCAAGCACAAAAGTGCATCCTTGTTCCTGCCTACTATGTTGGATTTATACATCCTCTTGTGCCCTGAAAGAAAGTGATTACATCAGGTCAGGGCTCACCATTCAAAACCATTTATGCCAAAGACAGCTTTCACAGGGTTTCTGAGTGGATCTAACATTTCACTTTCATCAAGGGGTTGGCACCACTGCCACCAAGTACTCATGGCTGTGTGGTCTTGACTATTCCTTTCCCCACTCTGCTACTTTCCTGGCCCCTCAGTGAACCAGTTCAATTTGTTAATCTCTCAGAAAGCTCCCTGAGTTAGTTTCCTGCCTGTAAGCTGCTGAATCTGATTCCTTAGTGAGAAACTAAATTCCCAAGTCCAGGTATGGCATGGACAGGGCATTGGAAAGCTCTTTTAAAGGCAATGAGACAGCAGAAAATATTTCCACAGCTTTTGATACCTGAGGCGCACTCCTTTCTGGATTAAATGTGCCCATATTTAGCAGGTGTTCTTGAGACACCCAAATTCCTCAACAGACACCTGAGCATCCAGGCCTATGACATGGGGCTGGGCCTGTAACACAGTGTATTCCAACCCTTGCCTCCCCACTGGTTCCTAATGCACACTCCTTGTATTGATTTAAACTCTGCATTTGCTGGCCAGAGTCAGTTTACTGACCTCCATCGCATTTATGATCTGCTTTTGGACTCACTGCTGTGGAGTGAAGTGTTACCAATCTCTTACTTAAACGGAGTGAGAGACGTACCTTCCTTTAAAAACAGAATAGGGATAGAGAGACAAGATCTGGGTACTGACTTCCCCACCAGTGAACATTTATGCAATTTTTATTAAATAATCATTACATAAAATGTGGGATTACGTCTTGGCAGTGGATTGGAGCTGGACTCGTTCACAGGTAAACTGACAATCACTGTGCAAGGGAGTCATGCTGCTGCTCTCAGCTATTGGGAATCTAGAGGCACCCTTATTCCTTACTTTGTTTTCATTTTTAAGAAATATGGTAACATTAACAGATTAAAACAGAAACATTTGTAAGAAATTGGATGCTAAGTGGTAAACTAGCTAGAATCTGTTCCAGCACATCTACTGCCCTCCCTATCACAGTCAGAGGCCTAACTTCAGCCAGCCACTCAGCCATTCCTTCCACTAACAGTACTAATTATAGACCGGTGATTTGTAGTTGTTGAGGAAGGAAGAGCCAAATTTTAAATGGGAAAGAGTGTCTTTGTGTATAACTCTGGAGAGTGTCTCTTAATTAAAAACACTTCATTTTCAGATTGAGTTTCCCATTACTCCTCTCTGTCAATTAATTTTCCGGCTTTAGTTCACACTTGAGCTGTTTTGAACTGCTCGTTGCTGCTACTGAAGTCAGCGGAAGCTTGGGTTTGTTTTCAGGAGAGGGTGTTTAGTGACTGGCTGAGTTTGCTTCAGGAAGAGAAGCCTGACATACCTGGCCACACTACTGAAAACAAAGTAGGGATTTTAATAAGCCTTTCAGGCACTGCAGAAGTCCCTTGTACTAAGTCAATTCAAGAGACTTCAGTAAACAAAGTTTTACAGATTGTGTCAATAAATAGAAGTTTCTGATAAACAATCAGGAATTCTTTTGGTTTAATTCTAATAAATTAAAAGGAAAAGAGAAAGGACAGCTCACTTTGCACACTGTCATTCAAACATAGAACCAGGGGGTGAAGGATTGATACTAAGTGTGTTTGGATAAATCCCTTTGATACAAACAGCTTTGGCAGTTTGCTCAAAAGAAGAGAGTAACTAAACCAAAGAGGGCAGAAATCTTTCCCATCTTTGTGGATTATCTGGTATTTAATTGGTGTGAGCTTAACTACAGTCCTTTACTAAGTGCTGCTCTAGGGGAGAAAATCCTCAACTACCTTGTTTCCTAGGTATAACATTTCTCGAAAATTATGTAGCTGGAAATCCTTGGGATTTCTTCCTATCTGTCAGTAGCCAATAAATATAAAATTACCATGTCAATGGGGAGAGGCAAACAAGCAGGCAAAATCAAAATGATCACATGAGCCTTTTTTACACAGAAACCCACTAAAATATAGTACTCGTTACCATAATGAGACATATTCTATCTGCTTGTAACATGTCATACTTCATTAGCAGTAGAAGAACTCTAGAACTCAATGCTTCTGTTGTGTAACTACACATGAAAAAAAATTAAACAAGTAACTTAAGCCAGTGAATAGAAAAAAACCCCAAACCAAACCTAAGCAAACCCTTACATTTCTTAAAGGAGAATGGTTAAAAGGACGTAAAATCCTAAGTAATCCTACTTAGTAATCCTAAGTAATATTAGCTAATTGTTGTTCATTAGAGGAAAGGCTGTGCTACAGAAAAGCAAAGGAACTATATTTGAGAAAAATGGAGTAGCTAGAACAAAACAGAAGGATGAAAGAGATCTTACCTTGCCAAAAAAGCAGAGCTGTGAGATATGCCTCCTGTAGGCATGTATAGAAATGCTGTAGTGTTCATGGTTTCTTTGGGTCTGGATAGAGAACTAAGTGAGCACTGGGGTGTCTTTCTTTCTTTCTAGTGGGTCTAAAAAACATATCCACCTGCCTTCCAGCCCTTTTACTGATATGAGTAATTTACAATTATCATTTAGTTTCCCCAGCCCTGCTCTCCTACTGTGCATTACCAACCAGCTATTGTTGGTATCAATGCTGGTAGCTTTTGCTGCCTTCATTTAACATTGAAGAAAGCAGTGCTTAGTTAGGAGACTGATTCCTCTCATGCAGTAATAGCATTCTTGCTCTTTTTAAAATGAATGCACTGCAAGGAAGACAGTGACTTGGGGTAGCCTTGGAGTACATCTGCATTGTAGGGACAGCCTGTGAGAGCATATTCAAGCCAGCTTTAAAGCAGTGGCACTCCCTGGACAGGCACGGAGCTCAGTGGATGGAAAGCCCACCCAAGGAGCCAAGTCAGTAGTGCTGAATCATCGAGCCTGTTCTGCCAGAGCCTTGCTCCTGCTGGGGAGCACCCAGCAGTTTGGGCAGGCTGGGCTCCACTGCAGTCCTAACTCACAGTGCCTTAAAGTTTGCTGAAGTGTTTCCTTATGTGTTCCCCCACTCATGGGACTACTAGAAAGAGGAGAATTTTCCTCTGCAGAAAGACTTTACACCTTTACTGTGTTTTAGTTTCCTTATGGTCCTGTCTGGGATTCCCTATCAAAAGTTACTTAACTCACGTTAAGAAGAAGGTTAAAAGCAACAGGTGTTTTGACTAAACTTAACAGCTTGTATTTAAAGACTGGGCTAATCTAGTTCAGCTGCGTTTTGGCGTAGTCAGAGAGGATGCTGTGTTACTCTTCAAGGCACTTCAGAAAGCAAACCAAAAATAGGAATGTTTTTAAAAAGACAGATTTTAGACTTCACTGGAACCTAATAACCAATGAATCAACTTTTCTTGTCATACGCTGACTTACTACTGATAAAACATCTCCTCAAGTTCTAAAATGCAATTAAAGCACCTTATGTCTCTAAGTTACTACCTCACTGCAAACTTGATCATTAGAACTTGGACTCAGGTCCCTCAGAAATACGTATCAGTGCCCAAGACCAGAGACATGGCACTTCCCACATCATGAGGCCATTACACCACACCTCAAAATCTTGATATGGAGAATCTTGCAATTCACACTGAGTTAATGTCAAATGTCAGTTACAGAAGCCAACACTATTTGAATGGAGTTTTTCCCAGCCATATGTTGGATTACAGTACAATGAACTCTATAGGGAGGCCATTAACAAAATACACTTGAAAATTGCACTGAGCCCGTCCAAGCACAGTCACTGCTACTGAAGTGAATGTATTTCATTGTTTCCAACCTGGGATGCCACAGCAATCTGGTAGTTTCAGTCCACTACAATCAAAGTGAAACAATAGGAGAAGACCTAGTATGAGGACTTGGGTATTGCACATTCAAAAATCACGTTACTATTTGCATACTTTAATAGCTTCATCTGAAACAAAGCCTCCGTTCCCCCTATATAGTCAAGATTTTTTTCTTTGATGTCAGTGGCATTGGTGGAGTTAAGTTTTTATAATACCAAAAATTTACAAATAAAGCTCTAGTTTTCAAAGTTTACCCTGATATATTGTAATTTCTATTGTCTACTTTGTCAAAAATTTTTATCAAAGTGATAATTGATATACTGCAAGGTGGAAAAGCAAAAACATACCAGGAATTTATTTCTTAGCCCATTGTTAAAAAAATGGAGTGTGAAAGTTGAACACTCTTGTGTGTGAAGTTGCACAACCAAGCTTTGCTGGTCAAATTAGACACAAATCTCCTTATTTTCAGAACCCTGTTATCATCTTAACACCATCATTATCATAATCATGGATGATGGTCTCTGCAGCGCACCAACATTTAGTAGTTTTAAAGCTTTTTGGTTTTAAATCCAGGACATAGGACCGTTCATTCCTTAGTAATGCTATTACTATTGTTAGTATTGGCGTGTCCATTGCTGCTGCTGGAGGTGGTTAAAGTGTGAGAGCTTGGACAGCATCAGAGAAGATGGAATTGTTGTGGGGCTGTTGTTTGAAACATGCTCCTGCAGCGCAGCAAGGGGTGTGTGAGAACACTGTGCAGAGCTCACTGAAGAACTCTTTGTTCTCTCTTCAGTTCTAGTTTACTGACTTTGGAGAAACCAGTTATTAAAAAGGAAGGTAGGGAATGTTCTTTGACTGTGACTGTCAGACTGCATCCATAACTGGTTCAGTAGCTCCATTCAGCTGGTGAGGTCATTCCCATGCAGCACATGACACAGGGAGCCTTTGTACAGCTGCAGGCAACATGCTCCGGATTGGCTTGTGACTTTAGAGATGTTCCATGAAGGGATCGACAGGTATTTCTCCATGTTGGTGCAGTGTTTTCTGATGCTCTCAAGAGCCCAGGACAGGCTTAAAACACATAAGAAACTCACAGCCTTTCATTTGAAGACCAAGGTGCATTTATATTTTATACATGTTTTTAAACAAGAACTGAAAGATTCTGTTAATGACAAACAAGATAACATGATCAGTCAGCCTGAGCAACACCAAAACGGGGAATGTCAGTGTGTAGGAAGCAGCCCTGGAAGTATCAGGATAATGCAAAGGACTTGATGGCTTAGTCCAAGTGTGCAACTTTTGTGGCTAGACACAAATCATCTGATTACTTTTTTCCATAGAGAAAGTGGGGAATTTAAGAGTTAAATGAACTTACTTGAGAAGTAATAGCTATTGTAGACAAGAGGGAGAACAATATTTCGTTCAGCAGCATGAAACAGAGAACAGGTGGGATGAAGCAGAGAGGAAGAATGAGACAATGAGAAACCCACAAAGAAAAATGCTGTTATGTTTGAAAACACTTGAGAAATTCGAAGCCTCAGCTGAAGAAACTGATGTACGAGAGATGAAAAAGAGTTCTGAAAAACTATTAAAATGAATGCCAGTTACAGCAGAATGGCTAACCCAAGCGGTGGACAATGCAGTTTAATCCCATACAGACAAATTGTGACCAAATGTATTTTGCACTGAGAGACTGAGTCTGACCCTGTTAGCCTATGTTGGCATCATTTGTGAAACAAATTCACTAGAGCAGTAAGCAGTGAGTGACAGTGCCCCTGCTGTCACAGTGCAGCGCTGCCTGCGCTGCCTGCCACTGTTTGACATTCCCAGGCTGGGCACCATGCGGTGGTCATGGCTCTGCTCACTGGATGCCTCCTGGGCCCAGCACAGAGTCACTTCAGGGAGCTGCAGCAGGCAGGTGGCTGCACTGCTGGACATCTGAAACCAAAAAATACGGGGCTTTTTGTTGTTCGGGGTTTTTTTCTCCATTAAGGCAGTTTTAAAAGTAAGGCAACATTTATTTTCTAATATTTACTTATTTGTCTAGGGGAAAAGAAAGTTTAAAAGACAACCTGCTTTCTGGCATTGCAGATATATACTGATGTGCCCACCCTTGTCAGCATGTTTTCAGGAGCGGAGATGGTTCTTCAAATCTCTACAGAAAGCTCCCAGAGATTGTGTTATTGTCCACAAAGAGAAAACAATCAGGAATAGAAGCTGCTAGTCTGAGTGGATTGAATTTTGACTCCTCGCTCACATCTGGGTCAAATAGGAGCAGAAAGGTTATATGCTGAAGAGCTCCTTTTTAGTAATTGTGTGCCTCTTGCTTCCTCTCTTTTTCAGGCTCACATCATGATGTGTTGTACAAGGCTGAAGAAGTGTTCAGACTGCACTTAACTGTGTATTAATGATCTACCCAAAGGCCATTTTTAATAAAGTCCAGACAGGGATACCTTGCCTTAATGGCATCAGAAGACACTTCAATATCCTACATGAGAGCTGATAAATCTACATATAGGCAAGGGAAGCCCATAATGGGCACAGCACCATCGCTTATACAGCCAAGCTTGGCTTTCTCACTCCATCCAGTTTTAAGTTCTAGAAGAAGATGTGGGCTGGCTCTTTATGTTAAAGACAGGCCTTAAGGATTCTTGTGCTTACAGCTATCCAAGATGCCTTTTCTCCTTAACAAAGACTGTGGTTTTTTCCATCCAGCTGCTAACCCTAGGCATCCCAAAATAATAGTATTTTCAACAGGCATTCAAAAAGAGTGGAGATGCCTGAGTAGTCAAGAAATGCCTCAGCTGGTGAGTGCAGTAGGCAAGTTTTACTTGTGGTATAAAAAACCGCTGGGGGGAGAAAAAGTCACGCAAACTGTGAGACTTTAGAGTTAAACACAGAAGACTGAAATGGAACTGTTAGTTGATTGATAGGCAGTGTCTCAGGTCACCTAGCTGCCATCTGGCTGGGCACTGGATGTATCAATAGGATTTGTTTTGGTGATAGAGGCAGGAGAATTTGGATCAAATTCATTCTTGAGGATATTGCTTACTATTGATTCAACAATGATCATTTTGTTGGTCCTAAACTATAAAGATAAGAAAAAGAGGTTAAAAAACCCAACAAGTGTAACAGGATGATTCGGATGACTGCCATGGGGGTTGGAGGGTAAAGGCAGTTGTGAGAAATATTAATATGGTAGTGAGATAGTTCGTGTTTCTGCAGTACAGACGACCAAAACATTTGTGCCACCACATACAGCATTTGGCAAACCTTTACTTGGAGCAGAGAACTGAGAACTGCAATGGTCACAAGAGATGGAACTGGCAAGTGTGCATGGATGGACTGTTAGGATGACTGAGGAGGACATGGGCTAGTCAAACTGAAGAAAAACAGCAAACAAAAGAGTAAGAACTATGCATTGTGCCCAGATAGTAAGCAGAACAATAAAAAGAGTTTTTGAGCCAGCTCAGAAATGAAGCTCAGATCGAGCTTTCTAGAGGACTAAAGCAGGCCAAGAGTGTGTGTGGTTATGAAATAATGACTGATAAGCAGGTAAAAGGATGGTAAAACTAATCCAAACAGTTCCTGGTGATAAAATGATTGAACTTTGTTACTGGAACTTGTAGGTGTCTTCAAAGTGAGACATTAAAAGGAGATTATAGTATTCTTTGCCAGTGCAATGTGTGCATTGTAATTCCTGGTTTACATTCCCGGATCCTCAGTCACTATTAACCCCAGTGTTCCTTGGGGCATTACACTTTCAGATGCTTGCTTTCTGCATCCTATTCACAGTTGCACTGACTCACTGGATAGTCTGATCTGAGAAAAAGAATTCCTCCCTGTCTCCCTGGTCATTTGACTCAGACTAGTTAGAAATTTTGGTTTTCTCTCTTCTGTACCTTTCTTGAATCATTAGGAAGGAAGTTTAACAAAACCTAGATTGGTGCAGGGCTATATGGTGCTGGCAACACCCCTGATCTAGCCAGCTCTTTGAGTGCTCTGTCATGGATTACTACAGATTATATCACTGAAGCATGCACTGTATGGTATTGGGAAGCCTTTCCAGCTCCTGGTGAAACTGGACTATGGAGCAGGTGTTTTCTAGGCTAAGCCAGGGAAGATGTAAATAGCTTGATGTTGTATTGTACATTTTCTAGCAAAAAGAACAACCTGCCAGTCATGACATAAGTACTAGAAGTCAAATTATCAAACCCACTGACTATGTTCTGCAGAGTAAATCTGCATTATGGCCAACAGAATGTAGAAACACCAGGCTTTACTTGCTTTTGTAAAGCAGTCAGCCAACAGCTCTTAAATTATAATTACCCTGTTCAGATGATAAGGGAGAAGACAAGGGTGTTATTTCTGCAGAATCATTTTTTAAACTGCCTTAAAAGTGTAATAACTCAGTGCCAAGAAATTCCCCTAGTGAAATATACTCTTTATGGTTACCACGGCATGGTAAGAGCTTGTGATGGTAGCTGCCCAACCAAAGGAGGTGTTACAAGGTTATTTTCCCCTAGATTAGAAACTCCTGGGAAAGCAAAAAGAGCTGGCTTGGCTCTACAGTAGTTACCACTGCCTTTCTTTCATATGGAACTCAAGCAGTTTACCAACTTTGCTTCTCAGATTGCAGTTTTGACCATCTTTAGTCACGTGAGACATTTTTTTAAATTCTAAAACTGTCAGGAGCCCTTACAAGTACTTTATTCATTTACTTACCTTCAGGTACTTCAGCTTACAAAGCAAAGTGTATAGGCAGTCACTTCAAGGATTGTTTTGTCTTTGAACTATCTTGTATTGACTTTCCAAAGCATGTGCATGTCCCAGGAGCTCGTCACCCCACATAATTTAATAACCCCTAGGAAGCAGTTCTTCTTTCTGCTTCCTGAACTGCCATGAATTATGTAAATCTATCTGACCAGAATGAAAGATAGATTTTTCAAATAATCTTACCGATTCTTCCATATCCATCTAAGTATCTCCATTATTTTAAACATAACTTCATTTTCACTTGGTTTTATCATCTGCTAGAATTCTATGTAAGCTCAAAAGTTAGAAATTGGGATTTTTTTTTTTCAATAAAGCGGAGCTAATTACGCAACCTTGCTGTAAGAGTGCTAGTGGAGCAACAGCCCATTGTGCTCTCTTAATAAGCCTCACTTCAGCTTTGATCAGTTTCCTGTGTTCTTTAATATCGTGTTCACATGCACCAGTCAACATAATTCACTTTCTCACTTGGTCCTTATTTGCTGTTTCACATAGACCAGAATGTGCAATGTATGAAATCAGTGATTGCTTTGTCCCAGCTCCTCCTTTTAGACTCAAAAGTGTCCCAAATTGATTGCCAGGTGCTCTGAGTTACCAAGGACAAATTTATAGTTTTGCTAATAAAGAACCTTCATACAAAAAAGCATCTTGACATTACCTGGGTTTGGGGTGGGGAGAGACAATAACGTGCTTTTTATGTGTTCTGAGATCATTTGCAACAAAATTAGAGGAGTTGTTGAATAATGCCCCAAGTGGATTGAAGGTGTGGAGCTACCTGGGAGTTTCTGTGATGCTTATGCAATTTAAAATTTAGGTGTAGGCGCTAGGAAGGGGAGAAAAGCAGCTTCCAACTCTTGTCCCTTCAAAGGGCTTAATTGCTCATTAGGAATAACCATGGCAACAGTTACCATGCCCCATTAATCCATCACACAAGTGGCCAGCACCAGCTGCTTCAAGTTAAGGCAGAAGAGGACACTGAAAGAGAGTCTGTATTCGTCTCACTGAAAATCCTTCTTTCTTCATCTAAAAACTGTCCAACGTACACCAGATTGGTGAACTAACAGTCTTTCACGGCATTGAGTTCCCCGACTTAACCGTGCCTTATTAAAAGGAACACCCATGTTACCATTAAGAAAATGAAGAATATGGTCAAATGCACTAAATGCATTTTCTCATCTGCTCCTATTCACAGTTTGTTAATATTTGTATATTTTTGTACAGGGTTCATTACTGTTTATACAACAGAAGTGCTTTTTTTCTTTTCTATTACACTGAACATGTGAAAACTCAGTGTGAATTAGAAAATCTTCATTTCTAGAAGTCTCTAGTACTTAACACAGAGAAGGAAAGCTGAAGCTGCTCAACTGTCCTTAAACTGTGTGTATTGGGAACAGAATGATACAAACCCAAACTTCTTAAAACAAGATTTATTGGCACAAACATACATGTTACAAATGTCTACGATATTATTGGAAAATATGTTCACCACTTCAAAAAAATCACTGTTCACAGAAAAGTACAGTAATATCAAACTTCGTAAGTCATCACAATTTCAGCATCGAAATACATGCATTTTATCATTTATAAATGAAATTCCACTGACCTCCAGGTAAAGCACTTTAAGAAATGTCCTGGTCTCCACAACATTATTTTTCCTTTCCAGATAGTTCCAATAAGGTGCAAATGGATTGTTTTCTGTAGAGGCACAAATCACAACTCCTTGCTCAGTACAGCTGAGTCTCTGAGGTGAGAGATGCTGTTCTCAGCACAGACTTTCAAGTCCTTTCTGAGTGTGTTACTACATAGCTTAACACCACTGTGTGGCCTTTAAAAGAATGCAATTAGAGATTTGGTCTGGAGTTTGGGTTTTTAAAAGGGCAACTGAAAACTTATTTCTTATTATTCCTATTACAGGAAGTAAAGCTTGAAGAATTACAAGGAAAGAGGTAGAAGAAAGGTTTTTATTTTGCACTGCCATTCCATCAGCATTTGAAACAGGTGTGGCATTGCCAAGGTGACTTGTGAAGAGAAAGAGTAATCTCAGTAAAGCCTTTCTTTGGTGCCAGTCTAGTAACTGAATAGCCTCTCAAGATTTTGTCACTGACCTCAGACAACACAGAACAAGACTTCACCAGATGTCCTGAATGTGATTCTGTGCCTATTCCCAGTTTCAGTGTCAGAGAAGCAGGCTTCACACACACAGAGGGAAGAGAATGCACTGATATCCTCAGCATGACCACATCTGGCTGAGTCCAATGGCAGCAAGAAAGAAAGAAAATTTCTTGATGTCAGTGCAAGTTCTTCGGAAAAAGGGAGGTTGCACTTACTTCCACTAGATCTGAACTTGATTCTAACCAGATCAGTGCACAACAGAAAAAAAAAGGCAAAAACATAGACCACATGCACTTACAAAGGTGTTTCCTGCAATTTTATCAGCCTTGGTAGGGCACTGAACATACCCAGTGACAGAATTTGTTGTGGAGTCACAGGCCTTGGAGATTTTCAAAACTCATCAAGACAAAGCCTGTGCAACCTGCTCCAACCTCAAAGGCAGCCCTGCTTCAAGCAGGACATCGGACCAGGCAACCCCAGGGGTCCTTTTCTCCCTAAATTTTTTATCAGTCAAAGGAAACGTTTTTCCTCTTCTGAATTAGAACATGGTACAGATTCCACATCAGGCCTGGATTTAGCAAGGAAAAAATGAGGAGTTTTTTGTTGTGTTAAACAGAAAATAGAAATTCACTATATGCTTGGGCACACGTTGAAGTCTCTTCCAGAACAGGGCGTGCCTTGCTCCTCACTCTCGGCTGGCGAGTGTGAGATACTACAGTGCTGAATTGATTACATAAACACCTCCAGAGGCTGCTCTTCTGTGTTAAGACTCAAGCATAAGTCATTAAGGAAAATACTAATTAGCTGGCTATGAACTCATTTCCTGCAATGAGCATAACAAGTTTATAATAAGAGTTCATATATTGCCACTTAGAGAACTTTTTATGCTGCAAAAAGCAAACTAAAGGTTGCTCATTGTAGGTAGTGGCTATGTTTCATCTCTTTCATACCTGGAAGGAGAACAGCTCACCCAAATGGCTAATGCCAGTCTACATGTACAAGCACTTCCTTTGGAAAGGGGAAGGAAGAAAGAATAGGAGTCATCAAATAAAAATTTAACCTCTACACTGTTGGTGCTTCCCCCTCAGAATGTATTTTTGCAACAGACAAAGCATGTTTTTAAGTCCCACTCTCGAGTAGGAGGTACTAATTTCTAATCTTTCAGTGATGCTGATAAATCTAATGTGAGTAATATTTTACCACATTTGTGGTTGGGGGAGGGAGGACGTTTCATTTACAAGACAAAATAATGATGTTTTTCATGACAAGTAGTGGGCTATCTGTAACACTTTATTGTGCAGACCTATGAGTGTGTCATAGCAACATTAGCATTTTATTGTCTGGGGGAGAAGTAGATGGAACCTCTATTGCAGTTAGCTTTTCTAATGAGAAAAAAAAATTATTTCATCTATAGTTAGGCTTTGGAAGCTAATTATTTGGTTATTTTTATAGCTGCTAATTGTTTAAATAATACTTAAATAAGTAATGGTTAAACTTAGTGCCCATAGTCTTTACCATACATTTCTACTTTTATTCAAAATATTTTTTCCCTTTGGGTTTCATGAAAGAACTTGCATTATTTAGTAGCTTGTTAGTGGCATGGTAGTCATGCTGGTCACTGAATTTTTGGTTCCAGCCAAGACTACTTTTATTAATAAAGAAATTCTAGCAAACTTTCAGATCAATACTATGAATATTAATAGCTAAACTTCTGAAAAGAATTATGCATTGTGCATCTATGAATTTGTAGGTCCATTATATGCACTATCTCAATCTGTGATCTTACAAAGGAAATAATTGCAGCTGCCATTATTTAGTTTTACTTTAAACAAACCTGCAATGTATCAAGGGGAGAAACTGATTTAATTCTTTTAAACTTTTCATTACAAAAAGTTCAGACTACCACCATGTGTTCACATATATATGATAGGAATGTAATGGATTCAGCAAAGGGATTTTCTATCCTCACCTTAGACCATTTATAGGTGGAGAAGCACAGGTACCGGAGTGGATCAAGGGGAACCAAAATAATCATGCTGTGTCAAAAGATTCCATTATGGAGACCAAACTGCTCTAGGACAAAGTGGACATTCCGTCTGTGTCTTTACGGCACCAGGCACTCTGGAGTCCTGATTTGACTGAAATCCTTGACCACTTCTGCAGCTGCCAGCAGCCCCATGTCTTGGGATAGAATACCCCAAATGGTGCTCTCTGCAAAAAATGCTACACCATCCTTCCTGCATACATCTCCTGCATTGTCCAGAAAAAAACTCTACCATCTGTCATAGTTCATTTTAAGTACTTGAATTTAATAGACAAGCACTGCTTAATTTTAATATAAAAAAAGGTGCTCTTAGGTAGGGCCACTTAGGAGGTTACTGAACGTTAGCGATATTTCATTTGGACCATTTCCCAACTTACTATATTGTGATTAGCACAATGCCCTTATTTGCTGTTTCCTCTCTTTCCAACAAAACTAATGAAATTACTGTTACAAGTACTGTTAAATAGACTTAATTAAAACTCCAGTGTTACAATTTAAAGTAGTGTAGCAAAAATGCTGTTGTTTAGCTTTCTTTTGTATCACGTAATTTTGAACCAAATTAAGACCCAGGAGCCATATTCTGCCTCAGGTGTTCTCAACCAGAGAGCAGAGGCTGGTTTGAGGAGAGCTGGGCGTTACGGGGAGGAGGTTCTGCTTCACCCAAGGCCTACCGGAGCTCTGGCTGAGGGCAACAGTAACAGTATGGCAGAAGGCAGGGAGGCAGCCAGAGGGCAGAACAACCCTAGGCCCACTATACTGTGTTCCGAATACACTACACTCCAAAACCACAAAGGCTTTCTACGGGAACAGAAGGAGACTTGAAGAATAGTGGATAAGCCAGACACTGTGAGAAGAGCTAAAGAATGGAGAAGGTTTTTTTCATAATTGTCTTTGTTATTCTCTATGATATTTTCTCTTTGAGAACAAGTACTTTGCCCTTTTAAACTTACAGCATATGGCTTCTTTGGTTGAATAGAGTGTTACGTGCAAACCACGAGGCTGTATTCATGTTTGAAATCAGTGCAGGTTATGGTTTTTGCTTTGGAGAGTTAGCAGATGTGATACAGTCATGACAGAATGAGGTTACTGCAGGAATGACTCATTGTTGAATAATCAAGTGTTTACTCCACCAAAACTGCATGTAACCAGAGTGCCACAGTTTTTCTGCTTTATTCTAAGATGTAGCTTTTAAATGTCAGTGCACCAGGAAGGAAGGTAAACTCCTTGGGTGGCTCAGATCTCTTTTTATGCATGTGTTTAAAGGCAGAGTGTCTTACGGTTCTCAATGGAGAAGAAAAGCTACTGAGCATGTCAATTGAGACATACATTAATGAATTAAGGAAGGGAAATTACCTGAAAAGGAAAAAACATCCTTTCTTGAAGTGGAATAGAGAAGTATTTCTGAAGGAGACCAGATGGAGAAAGAACAACTGGTGTGAGGTTTGGTTGTTTCATACATGCCAATCTAGTATCTCTCCTGACAATAATGTTACCATTTGAGAAACCTTCAGCCAATGATTTCTCAATCTACAATTCATTTTTTTCAAACTATTTTCTTCAGCATTTTAAATTTTTCTTTTAAAGAAGCTAATTTGAGGGTGCATGTGCTTTCTCTGGCTCAAATGTACCTTGTCTAGCAACAGGGACCTAAATTACGTGAGGAAGAACTGGCTGGAAGAGCATCTCAGTCTTCTGACTACATAGAGGGCCCAAAGGTTATGATCTGTTACAGATCTAAAGTTCAGGTCAGGATGCAAATCCAGATCAAAGAGACTTTGAGGCCTTTCTCTAATACTCACTGTGTACATTGGGAGGGAGCCCAGTGCCTTGTATGGCTGCTGGTTCAGCCCTCTTCCCTGTTTAAAGGGCAGGAGAAGCAGGGTTGAGATCTACATCCTGGATCATACCCAAATTCTCCTTAGGTTATTTGTGAAGGTCTTCCACCAACAGGCAATCAAGGTGCTCTCATAAAAAACCATAATAGATCATACATATTTCCACTGTGTGGATAATCTCCCATGGAACAGAGAAAATTCACTCTGTAAAAGCATCAAAGAGTTGAGTAACATCGAGCTTCTAAAGTTCCTGAAGTTTGAGTTTCCTCCCATGGTAGATGCACTTCTAAGAAGCAGACATCACCATTCTGCAGGTATGCTCTAATACAGATGTCAAGTCAAGAACTTGCTCTTAAGAGCTAAAATCCATTGTATTCAGACAAGAAGTAGTCCAGCTGCTCATAAAATTAAAGTTAGGTGAAGCCCTGTCGGAGGAGTAGTGACAGAGAAACAGTAGAATTTTAAAAGGTCTTGCTACTCAGACAAAAGCATAGCAGATTGAGGCTGTTGTAATTAATTCCTTGCACAGTCAATAATGTCCTGCTCTTCTATCACTGAGAGTGTTTAAGTCACTTTTTGCAGATCACTATATAAAAAGAAAAAAGCCAAATATTTTACTTGCCTGAACTGTTCCCGGGGCTAACATCATGCAGGTTCCAACAAAATGAAAGTGCCAGCTTTAAAAATCCAACTGACTACATTTCTAAATCACTCTTTGTCTTACAGACCCTAGGTTACATTCAGAATCTTTATCAGATTCTCCCATCCTCCTTCTAATAGTATTGGATTAGGTTTGACTATGTTGGATTGACTGTGCTGTTACATAATGTTGTCAAGTGAAAATCAGGTCAAGTACCTCGTTAGGCCTTCCACACTAACTTTTCCTGCCAAGTTATGTGCAACAATGTTTTCAGGTTTAAAGCCACATCTGTAATGTGAATTAAAATTAAAATTAGCTGTAATGTGAGCTAATTTGAGAGAAAGTGTAATGCCCAAGCAGGACCTCACTTGCCTGTTGATAGTGGGTGCAAATAACACTTGTTCAAGCCCAGAAGCTGATGTACGATCATTGACAAGCCAAGCAGCAGCCGTGGTACGGGCACTGACCAGCTGTTAACAACTTCCTTTCAGCTGTGCTGTGTGCGAAGGGCATCTCCTGCTCTACAGCCTCTGAGATGTACAGCTGTGGTCCAGGAAGCAGACGAAGAGCTTTGTATAAGGATGGAATATGCAGGTCTCAAATGATGTCTAATTCTGGATAAAGCTATCAAAAGCATTGTTTCCAGCCAGAAGAATCTTCAGTTTGGTCCCCAAGGTGGCAGTCAGAAAGCAATGGCCTTGGAGTCCCCTGAGGGCTTGCTAGGGAGTCACTAAAAGGAAGCTCTTTTGTGATATTTTACCAGCCCAAGGGAAAAGCCTAGGCAGTAGTCAGTGGTGCAGAGCAGGAGCTGAAATTCTAATCAGTGGTGACTGAACAAGAATGACTTAACCTCTTCATGGAAAATTTACAGGCAGGCAGTTGTAACTGCACGGACATTAAAAATATAGAAGCAGCGAGTGGAAAGCAATCAATCCTGGCTTCAGCACAAATAAGATCTCCAACTGTGTTTATACAGATTGTCCTCTGCACCAGTCTACACATATGTGATGCTGTTGCACAATCTATGACCCTGAACAGTCCTATATTACCATATTCTCCTTGCTGAAGATTTAACCCTCTGCAAGAGCAGTTGAGCTCTGGGTCTGCATCAGGGAAAGACACACTTGTTCGTGTTTCCTGGGCTGAATTAGAAAGGTTACATGGCTTACCTTACCAATTACAACCGACCACCACAGCACAAGTAGTAGCAAACATTCAGCATTCACGAGCACACTGTGGGCAAACAACTTTGAAAAGTTAAACATATTAATTTACTGTATTTCATTACCACACAGGAGGAGATAGTCTCTTCACAAACATTCTACAACCCACTAGAAGGTAGATTTCTTAACCCTTCCTTGCAAATTCTCACTAACATTTAGCAGTCATCCCCATTAGTTACAGTTTTGAGAGAGAATGGGTCCACATTCCACAAAGAGCAGTCTCTATTCTCCACTCTCACCTAAAGGTCCCACTTTGATTATTAACTTGCTTGAACTACATTAGCTGGGAGAATGTAAGCTTTGCATCCTTGTAGCACTTTCACTACAGTTTCATTTGGGAGCTTTGCGTGTTTGTAGCTAGAGGATTCATACTCTTGAATGTGTATTTGCAGTCCTATCAGCTGAGTAGTCAGTTCAGCCTCTCAGAGGAGAAGGAACATCTGCATTAAGGCTCAGTATCAGCATATCACCTCACTGACTGCACCACCTCCAGCAAAAGCTATCTTCATCTCATGAGTCTTTTCAGTAGAGAAGCCCTGTGAGGACACCATGCTCAACATGGGTGTGGGTGGCGGGGTCTCACTCTTAGGAGATAATTCTTTCATATCAGCTATCCAATTATCTTAGCAGTTTAAAAAGGGTCCTGAAGTTGGATGGCTTGTTCCTCTACCAGTGAAAGCTCAATTATACACAGCACTCAGGTGTGTTACCTCATGGAGTCAGGTCTTTCATCACCGCTACGATTTTTGTCCGACACAGGAGGATTTCAGAATTTGTTTGTTTATGTTCGCACCCAGCTGAAGGACCGAAGTGAACAGGGCATACCAGGGAGTCCAGTGTCACATTAGTAACTTTGAATATTCAGCTTCATTAAGACTGGGGCCACTTATGACTTAATGATATGAAGCAGTACACATGACTAAAAAGTAATAAATATTTAATGGAAAATGCAACTGGAACCTTTCAATTGATAATTACTTATTCTCCAAAATTCTGCTTCAGCACAATTTATATATAGATTCACAGCAACAAACTGGACAGGGTCTCAATTTTTTTGAATCTAAAACCATGTCAAGAGAGACACTCCATAGTGGGATTATTTACACTACTATTATCATTGTTTCTATTCCCTGATTAAATTGCAGACAAAAACCCCCAACCTACCAAATCATTATTTTTTTAATTCTGTGAACTCTTTTTAGAAGTTCTGAAGGAGTTATCCTAAAAAGACCCTTTTCTGAATTTCCTGGCTCAAAATTTGATTAATTCATTTTTAGTTTGGTTAAGGATGATTAAACTATTCACTGTTTTAAAAAGAAAGAAACAAGAAATTCACAAGAGCATACAAGAACTTTCTCTCAAGCCACAATATATAATTTCTTTTAATTACACCAAATGTTAGTTTAAATTAATTGACTATAATAGGTATCTCAGCTGAGCACTTTACAAAGATGACACTACAGTTTATGAACTATCCACATGCACAAATTAAAATATATTTCTTAAAGCTTATTAACACCACTACTTTGAACAGTGTCTCTCTTCCTTCCTCTTCTCCAGGAAAGCTTTGCTAGGCACCCTTCCCTTTCTCAGGCTCTCTCCACTGTCCCCCCCTACCTCTTCCTGATTTTTGAATGATCCTCGCCGTGGGGACCATTTCTGCAAACTGGTGCAGAGGCAGCTTCCTACAACAGAGCTGGGAAGCCGCAGACATCACCAACGCTGCTCATGTGCTTTAAGTTAGGGCCTAGCTATTGTGGATTAGTATTCAAGAGATGTCCCATTAAACCTGACAAACAGTGCCTTGAGTTTTTAGCAAGAGACTGTTTCTGAGTAATTTGTGATGCTTGTATTACCACTTCTGCATTTCACTCGGCTTTTTCAGGACCATGCTAGCTAATGCTTTTTGGTTGTCATACAGGTTTTTTTTTCTTTCTGGCTTTCATACTGAGGCCATCTTGGTTGTTCAGAACACCATTAGGTGTTTTCCATAAGGAAAAAATTAAATCCATAAAAGATGATAAACCAGTCTTTTTTATTCTCTGCAGACAATGTTTTTAGACTTGGATTCTACATCTAATCTCAAAAAAATCTGTGTTTGGTTGGCTAAATTGAAATATGGTATCTTACATGAATACTTGTAGGTATCACTCTCTTCAATGGGAGTAAGAGACACACCTGACAATGGATTTTGCCATCCAACTTTAGGAGCTGACATTAAGAATTTTGGTCCTAACACTTGCTGCAACCTTAGATTTGGGTCCAACCCACCTGACAGTGTCCCTTTAAACAGGAGCTTCCCCACAGCTGCATTCTCTGATTCTGAGATGTTTTAGGATGCTTTTCATATACTACAGTTTCTGAAGGTCAGTGCGTACACATTTTAAGACACAGTGATTAGACAGTGTATGGAACTACTTGGCAGTATTTAGCTGGTACAGTTTCTTGTGGAAACAACAGAATTCCAAAATACACCACACTGAATGCTTATGGGTTATTACAAGCAAAAATCCCAAGACACCGGGAATTAAAAAGCGGAGTTCAACAAAGGAACACTGATATCGTCGGTTGATATGAACAAAGTTGTGCCAAGTCTTCCTTCTTTGCTTTTTCAAGTGGAGAAATAAACTGGGAAATGAAGCAGAAGGAAAGAAAGATAAAAAAAGGACAAAAACCAACAGTTATTACAGAGTTACTGTTGTGCTTTATCTTACAGAAGCATGTGATGTCAGAACTGCAAACATCTTTAGCACATCTTAGTTGAAGGAGCATGACAAGTCTTGCACTCAGTATTCCTTTCTACCAGACATAGGGATGCTCCTCCTGTGTCAAAAGGAATTTGGAGGGGAAACTGGAGTAGAAAGCAGGGGAGACTGTGGCTCAGAAGATAGAAAGGGCAAAGACTGACAGTGATGTTAGCTGCTTTCCCCAGCTCCAGCAACACCTGCAAAGCCATGTGTTGTATTGCTTCCTCCAACAGGCAGCTTGGGCCATTTCACCACCCCAAGTGAGGAATGGCTCAGTTTATCTGCATCTATAGCCACCCCTCATGGAGGCTATGATCTTGTTCCCATTCAAATCACAAACTGGAAAAGTCATGCAGGCCTTGTGTCTAACAGGACTTGGATGCTTGATGTCTATAGGATTTAAACATATACTTGAGAGCCACTGTAACAAATACAGCATTGAGATAAATATACAGGGTTCTTCCTGAAGCTGCAATCTTTAGGCACTTATTACAGAAGAATCAAATAGCCTGAAAAAATAATTTGAACAACAGGTACACTTAAATCTCACTGACCTGGTACTAGATCTCACTATGGTAAGCCACGACCTCGGTTGAACAACGTGACGCTCAAGTTTGTGATTAAATACCTTAAACTCAACCTAACCCATGTCAAACCTGCGCTGTCTTTTTTTTTTTAACTTACCAGGACAGGCATTCAACATTTTAAACCAGGAGTGAAACAATGTTCTTACTTATGTATGTTTCAGCCTTAATTTTTATGGAAGAGTTATAAGCTATCTTGACCACTTTTTACTTTCTTGCTAAAATTCACATAATGCTCAATGAGGAATATATACACAGCAAATAGTTCAGTGGCTGCACATCTTCTTTTGTCTGGTTGCTGCACTAGACTGCAGAACAAGGGCCAGCCTTTCTCTTGAAGCCAGTTGCCTTGAGTACCCAGTTAATATAGTTAATTAATATCTAACCATTTCTCATTCTTGCTGTATCAGTGTTACGAAACCCTGGAATTATTCTAGGTCACTCTGGTGCCAGCATTCATAAGGCTAATAAACTGTCACATGTATCTCATTCCTTTTAGTCATGTTTACAGGTGATTCTGTAAGCCTTCTTTACAGGAGGAAAATGGAAACATGCTGAATACGAGGCGTGTAATTTGAGAGCTGGAAATTGACTCACACCCACAGTCTAGCCTTCCGGTGAATGTCTTCTGGGTTACTACCTGGACTGTCCATCCAAAAAAACCTCCCTTTTAGGAGTTAATGCCATATTACAGTTATGTCATGTAACAGCTGTTGGTAACACAGGGTTACATAAATGAAATGTTCAATTCCTGTCATTACAAGATCCCTGAGTCCCAACCAGCATGACTGCTATTATTCATTCATAGCTAACTTTCTTATAACAACTGTGTGGAATGAGATGATCTTTTGAGAAAAGAAATCAGTGAGACTTTGGGCCATCTTTTAACGACATTTGTGCATTCGAGATGCAAAAGGATCTTCAGAAACACTGACATCTCAAATTCTAGCTGATATGGTAGAAACTAGGCACCTACATGCTTTTAAAAAATTCATCAGATGCCTGTTTGCCTGTGTGCCCTCATCCTCTTTTTAAAGGCATGAGGTATTTCAAGAATTACTGTTCTTAGTAGAAAACACCAGGACTGTGGCACTCATCATAATGAAAGGAAGATCTCTGAGACTGCATAAAAATTTATTTAAAACATAAAAAGGGAGAGTTTTTAATCCTAGGGAAAGTTATGTAACATGCTAATGTAACAAACATTAAATGTCAACAAATTCTGCCAATATGTGTCCAGGGAGTTTGCAGTAATTCTCACTATAAAAGCATAACACTAGAAGGGAAATTTCACAAATTAATCAGTTTAAATATTTTATATCTATTGTTTTTTTGTTTTGGTTTTTAATGTATCAGCCATTCTTAAGTCACAAGCTATTGAGATCATAGATAAAAGAGAAAATGAATTACTCACTTATAATTATAATGAGAATGACTGCGCATACTACACCAAGGATGATCATCATCTATAAAAAGAAAGTTATAAGAAAGAAAAAGAGAAAGTCAGGTTTTCACATGCAAGACATTAACCCCTCAATTTTTTTGCTTTTACTTAGTGACTCATTCCTCATACTTTTAACTCTTGTAAAGATTCACTGCGACAGACTTGTTAAAGCCCCAAATTTAGTGTCGATTTTAAAACCAGCTGACCACTGGCAATGGACATAGCCTCTTTTCAAAGCTAGCCAGTTCTTGCCCATCAGCTAAAGATGCAGTGACCAACCTCAACCATTTCCAGCAGTAAAGAAAAAGTCAGTTTCCAAAGTAAAACAACTCCAGTGGCTGGGTTCACACATGGCCGTGTACCACTTTATACCAGGGTCACTTGATCCCTTTTCCCCATGTTCCTGAAGTCAGTGAAGAGGCAGCTGGAGATGTCTAAAGCCCAGCAGCTATTTGTGCTGCTTTGTATGCTTGTGCTGTTGAGAGAGGAAGCCCATGCTAGCCAGAACCGTTTCCAGAATGGTTACCAGCACGTTCTCCTGGAAATAGCTCATTGCAAAACAGGAGTGTGCTCCCCCAGGAACAGGCAGAGCAGAGGCAGCTGAGCACAGATCACACCAGCACTGAGCTGTGTGGCTCAGAGGTCCCACTTGAGACTCACTGAAAGCTAACGAGCCCTCCAGGGATGCTGCAGTCCAGTTGCCATTATTACCCCAGTGAGTAGTAAGACTGAAAAACAACAAACATGGGCATGTCAAATCAAGGCCTTCATTCCTCCTAACGTGTCTGGAGGACAGAGCCAACCTGACTTGCAGGAGATTTTTTTTTTAATTTCTTCCCTCTCTTTCCAGAGTTTGGGAGCCAGAGGAAGGATGGGGAGATTGTTTGTCAGGATAAAGCAGGAAGGGATAATGAGGAAAAGAGAATGAGGGTAGGTTTGAAGGTCTAGTGTAGTGCAGATCATTGTGGTGACTGCAGTCACATGGGTGAACTTAACTCAAAATCTGTGCTTGTAGCTCCGAAAAGCCCTGCTTCCTGCACTTCTAGGCATATCAGTTTGGCAACAGCTAAAAGAGGCCCAGAGGACCTACTCAGTTGAATTTCTAACCTAGATCCTTTTATTTCTGGAGTGTTTGTACATGTGGTTTGCCCAGAATATTTTGCCTTGCTTTGCATTTCATAGCACTATGGATTGAAGAGACGAAGCAGACAACAGGCTAGTGAGGGATATATGTGGGATTCTCCCTTGGGAACAGGTGGTTTTATTTTGGGTGGACATAAGTAGTCAGCAGGAAAGTTGGAACTGACAAATGGAAAAGCAGCTGAACTTTTGGCATAGTGTTCATGCTGGTGGTGCAGGAGTAGAAAGAATCAAAGACGTGAGTCTTAGAGTTAAGAGGAGATGAAGTTTCTGGGTCCAAAATCCACAAATACTGGAGAAAAAGCAAAGGAGAATGAGATTCCCTTTGCTCTTGGGAAAGGATTAGACTTTGAAGACAGCAGAGAAGGCAGCTGGTTTATCAAAGTCCTGTTCTACCCTAACCAGCCCCTCTTTATAAGAGACTGTAATTTCCTCGCTTCTCACAGCAGTTTGTGGAATCCAGTTCGGGGTATTTTTTATAGTTTACCATCCCAAAGGAAAATCAAAAGGCTGATGATCCCCACAAGAAAAAAGCTTCTTTTCTCCCACTGCTGGAATTCACTGCACCTGATCAGGTTTTGCGGTTCACACGGAGAACTGACATGAATTGACATGGAATGCTTTCCCATCCCTATTTGAAGGCACTAGTGAAACATCAAAAATTGTATCTAGATTCTACATACTGCAGAAATTATGGGTTCTGGTAAAGATCAAAGTTGCTTGACTTATGGAGCCTTGAGGTCAAGGCACCTCTTTCTCGCCTTGACAAGAAGAGATGACTCAGAGGTGACATCTTGCGGGCAAAGTCCCACTAAATGCAAGTGAAAGCAATGCCTGCCATGAAGTGATTCTCAACAAGAATTTATATTCCTTACCTTGCAATTTTTCCACCAGTATTTCCTCTTCAGTTTGGCTGCACTAGTCTCAAACTGTGAGGCACCTGCTTGCAATGCATCTGCCCGGTTGTCAAGCTCCGACAGCTTCTGGTCTCTTTCCAGCACCTTGTCCACGTTCATTCTCATGATGTCGACCACCTACAAAGGCACAGACAAATGTGAGGCTCCTCACACAGGAAAGCTGAAGGACGCTTGTCTGTTCACACCCTGAAATATCACACCTCATCCTAAACTCAGCCATTTGCCATTATGATGTGTGATGGTATTACCTGGACCGTGCCTCAAAATCCCAACCTATGGAAACACACTCAGTGGGAACAAGGTGAGCACAGCTACACTGTGCTCAGATACCCTTAAAGGTAGAAAATAAAGAGACATCATGAAATACCACAGTTAGTTTCATTAAAGCTTTTGATTTCTTTTATATAGATACAAAAACCTGATGAAGATCTCTATGCCACAATTGGATTGACATCACTAAGAACAAGCCATTATTTTCCTTATACATTTAATACCTTCCTTACCTGAACTAGAGCTAGATAAAGGCCACTCCAAGGGAACTGTATGCATGTCTTTACCAAAGAATTTTTTCATTCTGCAGATCTTTTGAGCAAGATGATTTCTCAGCCATAATTTGAAGTCCTGCTTGAAACTGGAGGAAAACGTTTTACCTGAGCAAATCCAGCCTGAAGAGTAGCAGAGAGCTTGCGCCACCTTATTGCACAGCCAGTACACAGTAGGTAAGGGCTGTTCATGCATATATTTTATACATTGCGTAAGATGAAAATCCTGTTCTAGCAAGCCAATAACTAAAGGAAATCCTGCACAAATTCACCACTAATGCAACTGTCAGACAGTGTAACAATCTCAGTAAAGTTGTGTCCAATTTTTCTAGCAGTGAATGAGGCTGATGGTCTGTTAATTCTCATACTCTAGAATAAGTACTTCCACGTTATACATATTTAATAAAACTTAACTATTACCTGCAAAAATCCAGAATTATTTAAAAGATACATTATTCAAATATAGTGAGATGAAATTGGTAGTGAAAGAATCTTTAAAAGGACTGGCGGAAGATCTCAAAAGATTTGTTTCACTTGTCTACCAAACCTAACCAAAATGAAATGTTTTGGTTGATCCAAATTTTCTTACTTGCTTTTCCAAACCAAAACCTTCCAAGCATTTAACTTAATATAAAATAATAATAGTTTTTAGAAGTATTCATTTCTCAGCTAGTATTTAGTTGAATTTTATCTTGGTACAATGATTTGTAGTGAAAATTTTAAACTATTTGAAAATGCTGAAACAAAATACTATTTCCTACCCATTCTCTTAATTTTTTTCAGGGTTTTTTTCCACCCCCCTGGAACTACTTATTGAATCTAACCTGGCTGCAGTGAACACTTACCCAGATGAGATTTCATTTTTGTCAAAGAAATAAATGTTTGCCTGGGCCTTAGAAAATAAGCTCTACGATGTCTAGAGGAATCAGATGAGAAAACCCAACAGGGGTATAGCTGAAACACTATCTGGGCATTGGTCTAGCCTAAAAAATATCAATGATTTCATGCACACCCAAAGTTTCCTGCGCAGCCAGGCTGGGGAGCGGCGCTGCCCGTGGCTCTGCTGCCACCTACGGGTGACTTCCGCGCACGGCATGGAAGGAAAACAGCCGGGACAGATCTGGGAGAAAGGTCAAAGCAATGCTCCCAGCCCCGATCCTTCGGTATTGCAAACCGGCGTCACCCCAGTGACCTCACAGTGCTGGAAGGGCCGGTTTGCCTCCCTTGGCCATTCTTATATCGTGATTTCGCTGTTACAAAGGACCTGCTGGCCACGTGCTATCAATTCCAAACCCGTATCAACAGCAGCCTCTCTCTCAAATGGAAGGCAAAACCCCCATGAATCCTGAATTTCACCCACATAATCTTCAAATCCAAGAGCTGCTCATTGTCCCCTCATACTGGGAAAGAGTTCCTGCCAAATTTATGTCATCATCTCCACAAAAAGACAGATTTTCAAGGGTCTGAGTGAAAAGTGTCAGAATACAGAGTATCTTAAACACAAAGCAGGCGTTCACTATCCTCACTGATGCCATCTCTATTGATCTACGTGAAGAGCCCTGTATATCTGACAGGCATCGCTCATTTTTAGATCATAAAAGGCAATTATTTTTCATCTTTTAGGGACAGTTACTTTACTCACATAAACGATTACAGGACCACCATGATGTAACATGTTCAGGACAAGAAGTTTATTTCATTATTCTGACCCAAGACAAAAGCTAAAATGAAGCATTCCTTTCACTACTGGAAGAGACATTCCACTAATGCCAGTAAAGTTAGTGGGATGTGAAAATCAGAGAGAAAGAGAGAACCTAGTCTACACACTTCTGCAGCCAGAGGATGTTGTGAACACATTCAAACACCAACAATGGGGAGACCAGAAAGTCACTGCTCCAGATTTTCAGCAAAGAAAAGGTTCTCAAAAAGACAAAGCCCATTTTGACAGGTGTATTTAACTCATCTTAAGACATGCATTTGAGTTGGATATTTTGAGGTCTTCTCTACTATCTTTAAAGCATGCCTGAAGCTTTTGAAAATAGAGGCCTTTATGCACATAAGAATATTTCTAATGTGTATTTTATCAAATTGGCATTTAAGAATCACACAAGCTCTGCGCACTTCACCATAGACAGTAAGCAATTAGTTACTTAAGTCCTTGGAGGGGTTTAACAATATTCCTTCCTTAATACCCGGCACACAAATGCACACAGCAGGTGTGTGAGGATGCTACAGCTGCTAGTGTCCTTCTGGTGTACTCAGGGATTGCACCCATGAGCAGTGGTGTGCTAACTACTCCCATTCCCAGAGCAGTTAGATAGACACTGGCATTACAGCCAAGGTGCAACAAGATTTTAAGGATCCAAGCTGGAACAGGCGTGTGGTCCTCTAAGATCAAAAAAAGGAGTGAGGATTTGTTAAAGGTGCTGTTATGACATCACGTGTGAGTGCCTTTCTTTGGGAATAAATTGTGATGATTAATCAGTAGAGCTCTTGCTAATGAACACAGCCCTCAGCTGCTCAACTGTAATGGTTTTAATCTATCTGTGAGAAGCTGATGGTCTGTCTCTGTGAAACAGTCTGCGAAATTAGCATCTAACCTTTAGGAGTGCAGGAACACACTAGAAGAGCTGCTTCCACTATGATATTTCCTCCTAACCAGACTGACTGGGAGGAATTCCTGAATTGGCACCAATGCCCACATTTAATCTGCTGAACTGTTACTGGTACAGGGATGTTTATATTCAGAATCTCTCTTGTACTGTCTGCCTCCTCATAACTGCTGTCCTTTGATAAATCTCATTTCCTAGATCCACTGCCTTCAGATGAGCAGGAGTTGCACAAGGGAGGAAACCAACCACCCTTGTGGTGCACAACAGATGGCTTGGAGCCACTCACCTCGTCCACCTGGGCTTGTGTCTGCTGCAGCCGCTTGTTGCTGGACACATTGGTAGCAGGAGGAGGCCCTGCAGCCCCTGCAGCACCGGTGGGACCTTGGGTAGAAGCTGGAACAGACCTAGATCAAAACCAGAGAACGTAAGTGACCGAAACCATCTTTACTTGTTCACTACCCCTTCTCTGGAACTAGTAAGAAGTACCTACCTCTTTAAAGAACTTTTCCATTGTTTCAACCCATGCTTTCCTGGATCACAACCCTACTGTTCCATTCCTTCTCATACCACAATCAGTTTTTACTTTATTTCTTGATAGGACTTTATCAAATTCTTCCACCTCTCTTGCTGGTTTTCTAAACAGCAAACAGTTCAGATTATCTACCCTAAGTTAGGCCAATGGCCAAACTGATCACAGGCCTGACTAGCAGGGCAGAGCTTGTGTCCCACTAAGGAAACACACTCTGCTCTGGGGACTTGGTGTTAACGCAGTAAGAGCCAAGGCTGTGACCCTGTCTTCCTTCTCAGTGTGCTGAGTAAAGCACTGCCCTGCTCCTCGGTGTTTGGACTTAACCAAGTAAAGAGAAACAGTAGGAGAGGAGAAAGAAATGAAGGAGGAAGTGGGGGTGAGAATTGCACACGGCATGGGGTTAGTCATCTCTGGCATTCAGCAATGCTGAACTTCCCCACCTGTGGTCACCAAATGCCCCACCAGAGCAGCTTAAGCATCTGCCACAGACCCTAGATGAGTATGTGCAGCAATGCTGTGAACAGAGCCCTGATCTTCTGCACAGCAGCTCTTAAGCTTCAACACTGGCTTTCTCCAGTTTGCTCTATAACAAAGGACAAAACAAAGCATCCTGAAAATCCAAGAACAGATCTGGTCTGTCTCAGAGTATGAGTTTGTGCACACAGATCACCCTGCCAGCCTGAACAGGGTCTCTTAACCTTAGCCACTCATCCTTCACACCCACGCTTTAACCTGTGAAACCTCACCTCTTCTTTCCAAGGGACCCCTCTCACTTCTTCCCGCAGTGAAATAAAACCCTTCCTGAAGCTGCAGAGGAAATCCCTAAGCATGTGAACTGAAAAATATCACAAATCCCACTCATGCATTACCAATGCCTTCCCACAGTGACAGACTGAGAGAACACAGTGTTTCTCTGTGAATCATTCCCTTCTACATCCTGGGGTCTGATTAATGCTGCTGGAATTATGGCCTCATTAATACACTGTCAAAATGCCTGAGGGCACTAAAGTTAGTTCCCCAAAGGTACCTTAAGCTGCAAAATTCAGTTTGACAGTATTGCCTGAGGGCTGAGATCCCTGTGGGTAACACTGACCCTCAGAAGCTCCCAGAGATGGAGCAGCTGTTTGCAGACCTGCAGCACTGCTGTAGCTTACACTTCACTTTTTAACTGTGGGTGAGAATGTCATTAGCAAGCTTCAGCTGAAAGAAAAGAAACTGAGCCATGCACTACTTGCTCATATTTTGAGGACCTCACAGCTACTACTAAAAACATAAGAAATCAGATGCTTCCCCACCTGCAATGGAATCACTCCATCAATGGCCATGGGCCAGCATCCCAACAGGATTTATTCTGAGTTGTCACAAAGGATCAAAATCTGACTATAATGTACATCACACTCACACAACACAAAACAAGATCTCCCTGGAGCATCAACAGCTTCAAAGGGAGATCCCGGTACAACAACAGAGCTAAAATTGAAATTGTAAAACTTTGCAGTTAAGGAAGTAAACAGGCATTTTCCCAATCAACACAAGCAGAATTTTTTCTGTGGAAACACTGTGTCACTACTACAAACGTAAAGAGAGCTCCTCTCCGGAGTTACGCACTGTTAGAATCCCAGAGACTACAGAAGGGGAGTATATGAGAAGAGTTTTTCCCTGCCACAGGTTTTGCTGTGAGCATAGCTTATAAATGCCGTGATGTTCTTGGTCAGAGCTACGAGATAACTCCAAAGTTTGGAGCTCTGCCATGTACCTTTTCTGCCTAGTAATTCTCATCTTTTTTTTGCACCTCCCAAGCTGTCCTTAAAATGACTTGACATACAGTAGACACTTTCAAGGTTGTTCTCTTCCAGCATTCTTGCTGCCATCTAATTTGGTTTCAGCTGTATTTTCTGGGGCTTCTCTGCTCCCTGCATAAGGGAGGAAAGGATGGGAAGAATGGGTGTTTTTACAGCTGCCCTGACCATCCAGCAGGAGTTACTGCAACCACCAAAGAGAGATGACAATCTTTATGCTAAGGCACAGCAAGCTTGTAATTAACATACCCATCTTAATTAATTACCTAAAATCTAATTCCAGAGTAACCAGAGCTGGGTGCTGCCTGCAGTGCAGAGCTACTCTTTCCAAACCCTTTGTCTCTGGAACTGTGCTCTCCTTACACAGTTAGAGCTGCAGCCAGAGCACTGAGCTGCCCCAAGCAGAAGAGCACTCACCCAAAGAGAGAGGGACAGCACAAGGTCCCAGACAGGCTCAACAAAGGCAGCCCCGAAGCTCATGGCTTTAATGCCACCAGCAGCTCTTGCAGGGCATGAGCCCTCTCCTGTGATGAGGCAACATACAATATCCAAAACAAACACAAAGGTACCTGCATCCCCTTCTGGCTTCCCAGGGCACTGCAGAACAGGACAGGGCGGTCTCAGTGCTCCTGGCTCCACCCTACCAGTGTGTGAGCCCTGTAGAAAGCATCCTGGCTGGGAAGAAGGAAGCACATCAGTGTGCTAGTGTACCTCCAGTCCCACACAGCAGCCAGCACGAGTTTGGTTTTGAACCTAAGTTTTCTGGTAAAGAAGGGAACTGAAGGTCTGCATCACTTGAAAGCACAGACATTCTCTGCAATATCATAGTGCAAAAATCCTAGAATTGAAGTCCAGCCTACATTTACATAATTCTTCCTGCATTTACATAATTCTTCTATTACTGCCTCTGTACCATGTCGTATCAGTTCATAATTTCTCAGAAGCGTTATTCAAAGAAATTTATGTAAAAGCATTAGCCTTATGTTGGAGAAGTTTCCTTTTGAAATACATGAAGCATCACAACTTTAAAGTATAATTTTTTATGGTCTGGCATAATTTTGGGGAGCTACAAAAGAATGCGAAATCTATATAAAAGCTCCATCACTAGGCCCCTAGCCATCAGACTTGTGTACTTTTTTTAGGAAAAGGAAAAAAGTTACCACTGGTCCCATAGTGAAATGTTGAGTAGAACAAGTCAAAATAATTCTGAAAGAGGAACAAAATTCTATTATTGTTGGTGAAAAAGGGTATAAATCCCTAGCAAATACTTAAATGGCAACCACTCTGTGGCATCTGAGCACTGGAGTACACTCTGAGAGAGTGATGAGTACACTCACTTCAGGACAACTACACCACTTGCCTAGAGCCTCAGCAGCCAGGTCAGCCTTTCTATAACATCAGTTCCATCCCCACAAGCCAGATTTGGATCAGTTAGCACACGAGCAACCCAACAGACTGAAAGCAGTGCAGGGTCTGTGTATGCAGCCACCTTGGAAAAAATGTTCAGCGACCATCTGAGTGATTCAGCAAAATGGTCTCAGCTGACTCAGACATCCTCAGTTCTTCTAGTTGGGCCTGAAACTGGTAGGTCAAATTCATGACTAAGAGATTTGTCATCTCACTTAGATGTTTTGGAAGCAACTTACTATTTAGATCTGACAGTTAAAGGGAGCTGCAACTCTAAATTAAAAGAGAATTGGAGATATCCAGTGTTACTGTTTTGCATTTCAGCTGGCTGAAAGAACAGTAAGGATGATTGTGTATCTAATATTTTGGGAAACCATCTGACACACGCTTTCATTTTTGTTCATATGTGTGAGTGACAGAGCAGAATTTTTTCACTTTGCCAGGCTGGGGAAGGGAGATGCACGATGCAAATACCAGGAGGATGCCAGGCCACCACTGTGACTTGGTACAGTTTAAATTAGGACCTCCAAGGCTGCTTTCAGCATCTTCTTTTATCCATCCAAAGTGCTTTTTAAAGCCTCTGACTACAGGACCTAATCTCTTCAAAGTCTTTATCCTAACAACCCTGCAATAAGCTAAGGAAAAGCTATTATCCCCACATATGGCTGGGAAACAGGTACAGGGAGATTAAGTGACTTGCTCCATGGCACAGAAAGCCTGTGGCAGAGCAGCCCAGCCCTCTTCATTGTCGTCCTTCTGCTCCTCTCCAACTACTGACTCAAGTCAAAGCTCATGACCTATTTCTAATAGCAGGAGTTATTTTCTACCCCTCAGACTTAAACAGTGAGAAACACAGCTGAAGCTGACAGTACAAGGAAAGTGAGAATCACATCAGACAGCTTTAGGGGGTGTCAGCTGGCAAAGCTCAGGGGAAGGGCAGTGAATGTGCATCAATGCAGCAAATTTGACTAATGATCCCTACCAAAAATGAAATGAATTTTTAAAGAACCCCAGTCTGAGTCCTCGTTCCTCAAACCCTTTCCCTGTTATTCAAATAAAACAAAATTGCACTGCCTCTCTCCCTTTTTAAATTTTTTTTTACTGTTCAGGTATCATATTTGTGTAGTACATATTTACTGTTGTAACTTACGTATATTTAAGACACTCTTTTCCATATGGACCCCTTCAAAAGGCCCCTACCCATTTGGGCTTTGCTGTGTAAGTAGAATCTGACAGTCAGTGGTTTCAAAGGCATTTGAAAAATACACCAAAAAAAACCCCCTTTGTTTAACTGTAAAATAAATCAGAACATAGCTTCCATAGCTTTGTACTCTTGAGATTTAACTCTAAAGCAACTATTAAAATTAGCTACAAATGCAAATTTATACACTACTTTAGTGGCTATGCATGTCAGTGAAGACTCTGGCCCAAAGAGTATGTGCAGAAACAAACCCGTCTCACATTGTCCCTAGCGCAGAGAACGTTCATCTGTGAACTGAGATGCTTTGGAAAGCTTTGAGGCACGGAGGATCTCTAAGGAAATAAAGGAGCTCTATAGCCCTGGGGGTTTGCTGTTAGTTTTGGACTTGCTTTGTTTATTCCTATGCAGTAAGAGCTAAACAAATTTTTCCTCTGATAGTTTGCAGAGAGGGACTTTTACTGACAATACTTCAAGTCTTCTGCGTTCTGGAAGAATTTGCACGTTTCCAGCTTACAGTTAATCAGATGCTACTACATGGGATTTTATTTCTGCAGGAGGTCAGTTTAGCCAACACTAGCAAAAAAAGCTTTCCTACCAATCCACGTGGCTATAAGAGGTTTGATACAATCCTAACAAAATCCAGTCTACTAAATAGAGTAGACTAAAATTCTGTGGTTGTCTATTCACATGTCATCTCTCAAAGAAACTGATATTTAAACTCCTTAAGACTGTCAGCCTTCCAGACTCAAGTCCTTAACTGTACAAACTTAACAATAGCATGGGCCTACCACAGTTGTGTGTGGACAGTAATGCTTCTCTTTGTGTTCATGAAAGAGACATTAATTATCCATCCCAGCACCTCCTACCAAATTTTTTTTTCCCATAGTGAAATGGGATAGTGTCCAATGGCAGGTCCTGTTACTCTTTCAAAACCACACACTAATTCTGTCAGGCCAGGTGTAGAGAAACGTCTAGCACCCCCATAAAATTAAGTATTCTTCAGGTTCTCATTCTTCATATAAGTAGATAATGATGTTCTCTGCCTGCAGGGTGAGAGGACTCTCCAAAAGACAACCCTGGCTAGAGACCATGACCTCCCACTTCTGAGATAATGCTCTCAGTAGGGTAATTTGCTTTTCAGTTCAGCTGCCCACTAATTGTACGTATTTCAGATTTGTACCTCACCTTCCCCCCTCCAGTTATTAACTAGCCTATTTTAATAGGCTACGTTTATCCTTGTTTTCACTTTACTAATCTAACTTTCACAGGGGAACAAAAAAAAGATGCTCAATGGGAGTAAAGAAAGCCATGGTATCATAAAACTGGTTAGGCTGAGGAGATAATTAGCTGATTGATAGAGGAGTTTCACTGCTGGGCTAGTGGACATTTGCATACTGTGGCTGGAGGGATTTTCAGACTACAGAAAAATGTTTTCAGCCCTCTGAGATCTCACAGAGGGAGTAGAATTAGCTCTCAACAAGAGCAAACAGGCTTCCTTCACTTACAAGGGAAGCATTACTGCTTGAACAGAGATGTTGTTCTTAATTGTGCTTTCTTTCTATCTGAGCCCTTCAGTATTCAGTAAAAATGCGACTCTTGACAAGTAAATGGCTACAGACTTAAACTTAGACTAATTCCATTCTATGACTATTAAATTTCAAATTATTCCTTGTGCTATTTGTAATAACTGTGTAATGAGTAATTGGGAATTGGTGGTAGAATAAAACCCCACATATAAAAGGAATTAGCATTTGAGATGTCTTAATTTTGAGAAGAAAGTTCTGCTTTGAACACAGTTCTGTTCTCAAATGTGCTTTTCATGTATTACCAACAATATTCTACAAGGACTCTCCCTTATTACCAAATATTTACTCTGATCACCAGCCAAAGGATAATACTCTGCATTTAATGTCCTGGGAACACATTTAATTAAATATTCCCACTAGTTTATTATGACTGCATTAACCATCTGGTGTGCTAAATATGCACACAGAGGAAAAGGAGAGGAACCCTAAGACATCATCTTTAATTTGATCAACATTCATCAAGTTAGTAATGACCAACTGATTTATCTTCTCCAGTATCTTCTATTCAAGCCAAATGAATGTTGCTTACAAAACCACAAACACCTGAATTCTAAATCACGCTGGTTAGTCCAGCCAAATTATTTTCGTGACAAGCATAAGAATTTTCCAGAAAGAGTTACATTATTTCCATAATTTCCTCTAAATTATAGCCTTCACAACAACTCGTAGTGGTGACTCAGGTGGAGTTTCTGTTAGTCAGGAAAGTAACAGAAGGCAGGATTCCTTTTCCAAACTATCAATATCACAGAATTTTTTAGATCCTTCTTTCCTCTTGCTGTCATCTTTTGCAAAGTCCATGGCTTAAGATAAAGTCAGCTCAATGCAGGGATGTTGCTTCATGTGTTAAGCACTGCTCATGCTTTGCAGAGCAGTCCATGGATTTGCTTGAGGGATGATTAAGGGTTAGATGACTCAGGGTGCCAGTGCTCACATTCTATATTCACAAGTTAAAAACTCAGAACTACAGCATAGAAGCCAACCATCTAACATACCCTAGTCTTAAGTAGTCATTAATCCAAAAAAGCACCTGCACATACAAGCCAGTTCTGCCATGCCTTTAGATCCCACTTGACCACTCTCATCTTAACACTTAACTAGGCAAAAGTAGGGTTTAACAGAATTGTAGGGAGCTAATGAGGCAGACAACCAAGTAGACAGTCACCATTATAACCTGTAACCCATCTGACCCACTGAAAAGAGTTCAGTGTGCTACTTAAACTGCAGTTAGGAACTGTGCTGACCCAGACTAGACTACCCAAATCTCAGCTCTAATGCACCGCGATGCAGGGTTTCATTTTTACACCATAGCACTTGCCTCTCCAAAAGCAGAGGCAGTGAAAAGAGTTCAAATCAGGTCTCTGTGGGAAAAACTGCCAGAGGGAAGGCAGAGGTCCCTCGTTCTGAGCTGGCTGGCTTGTGGGGCAGCTCCAGGCACCTCGCTGCTGCTGGTGAGACCTCTGCTCCCCTGCTGCCAGCACAGCACCGGCGCAGGAGCAGCGGGGACTTTGCCCTGACAAACCTCTGCGTGAGACTGCCCAGATCTGTAGCTAATCTTGGACCAAATTACAGATATTTTTTTCACAGCTACAAGGACTGCAAATTTATATACTTACATAGAGAGCACTGAAAAAAACCCCAAACCAACTCTAAAGTAAATCTCCTTTTGAGGTAATTTCCATAGACTGACCTGTGACTTCAGCCAATTTTAGTCCCATACTATGTGTTTTTTCTTAGAAAAGGGTTAATTCTCATTTGCTGATATGAAACTAATTGTAATCTTTATACTAAATGAGATTTATTTTCATTAGAGAATGAAAGCAAATACAGGTGTAAGCAATAATAAAAAACCTTTCTCTTGATATTTATACTGATATTAACATTATATTGTAGAAAGAGAAAAATGTAATTTATTGTTTTCTACATTTTGGTGTTTAAATTCAGAATTTGTTTAATTTGCATCAGGCTGCTTTCAGATAGAAATTAGTTTAGTAAAACATATGGAAAATCATTTATGTGATATGTTCATAATAGTTAATAACTAAAATCTATCTTCAGTGCAATGTCTGCACAGAAGAATACCAGAACACCACATTGCACTAAAGTCAGTTTTTAGAAGGACGTGTTATCTCTAGTTCCTAGGTAGTACTGATTGCACCTTCTATTGATTCTTACAAGATTTCATAATTGGCAGGTTTCAGGCTCTTGAAATAATTTCTCTTCACTAGCTGAAAGAACACAAACTTCTTTTTTTCCTTTTTAAATTTTTTTGATGCTTTTCAATCTGTTAACCTTGAGTTATGATTATGTTATCTGGGTTATGATGTGGGCTAAAGGGAATAAAACTGGCACAAAGATCAGGTCTGTGGTCTAGTTTTGTCTCAAAATGGTTACTATTTCAAGCCAGTTCAATATAGATTAGATCTAGTGTATGTAAATGAACACACTGTTACAAAAAAATACCAGAATTTTCTTTTATAAAAGTTCCTTATGCTCCATTAGCCCATATGTTCTTATGTTAATGTGGTTCATTTGAGCTGACGTGGTCTTTAAATCCCTGAGAGCTCTTGACTTTGCAAGGTGCATTGGTAGCAACCTTTGTTACTTCAGTAACTTCAGTTACTCAGTTACTTCAGCTCTGTCCTGCACACTGAGGTTACACACCTGGAGAAATAACACCAAGATTGATCATCACAGGAAAAGTTACACTTTTCTCCCCAGAAAACTTCATTAAAGGAATTTTAGTTTATAAACAGGAAAGTGCTTTTACTGGGCATAAGAAGACACAACTCCCTCCAACTACAGTGACAAAACCCCAACAAACCCAAACAAGGAAGAGATTCAGCAGCGAAGTCGAATCCTGGATAACACAAAGCCTTTATTTTTCTTGCCCTAAGTTACTGATGTGAAATTAGGGAAAGAAAAAACTGATTGCAAACACACAACACTGGATTAAAGCATAAATCACCAAAGTATGCCAGGCTGTGAGAGAGAGGAAGCCTAACAGAACAAAGCTTTACTCAGTGCCTTGGTGAGATACATCTGAAACAATGCAAGAATAAAACAATAAATAGACCGAAAATGAGTCAGTATCATTGCTGCCATTTCTTATTGGAAGATAAGAAATGCAATCTGCCTTGATAACAAAACTACAGGGCAAAGAGATATATAGCAAACACGCTGCTAGAGAAATGGTTCAAAAATTCAGGACTCTAAAGCTAGAGCACATTTGAAGAAGCCCAGTGATGTTAAACACCCTGGTCTGCCAGACATTCCAGATTCACAAACCTGTCCTTTGAAGCTCCAGAGCAATCTCTAAGGACACAGTTTAATGGAAATGGCCAGCTCTAAGCAAAGTCCCTATTTCTGAACAGGTGCTGATGTGTTACATCAAGGTTGGACATCACCTATGCTTCTCATGCAGAGGAGTAAGAACATCCACTATTTCTAACTTTCTGTGTAGGCTTCCAGTTTCGTGGGACATACCCTAAGGAGTAAACAGGCAGCAGCTGGGCAAGGAGTGGGAGGGAAGGATCAGGGCAGAGTTTGACTCAGCCATCCCCTACTCACTGACTCATGTGCTGGTGCAGAAGAGACTGCTGGCATTTGTTGCTGGTTGTAGTCAGTTAAAAGTTAACTCTGATACAGAGAGGCAAGGAAGGCTCTCAAAGGAGTACTAAGATTGATAAGCTTTCCTTGCTTTTAAATAATATTTACTTAAGAGTGAAGGATGTTTCTTGTGCCTGTCTTTTAAGAGACTCAAATTAAAACCTAGGAGGCTTTGGGGCTTCCCATTTGCCTATACATTACTTCCCAGCATTGCTGATGCATTTTAGAAGTAAATCAACTCTTAACATGTTTGTTTATTTGTAAAGTCCCAGAAACAACAAAAGAGCTGAAAGAAAGTCACATTTCCATTAGCAGTGAAGTGTTTTTGTAGCCTGTCTATATATATGCCACTGCTATTCAGTGGCAGTTTCATCACAGCTAAACTTTAGAGGGTAATTACCATCTCTACTTATATTAAAGCTTAATTATCAGGAGGCTTGTTAAGTTTAAATCTTGTCTAACTGCTTGGCCAAGAAAACTGCAGTGAATATTTTATCCCACCTATTCATTACTTAAATAGCAGTATGTGCAAGTGTTAGAGAACTGCAAAGGTATCCGTAGAGAGAGCCAAACTTTCACTGTTATTTCTCCCAAAATGCCACGTTCAGTTCCTGAAGAGCTTCCATGAAGCACAGCTGTCATTCACAAGTGACAGTGTCCTATCACAGGCGCTCCACCTTCCCCCAGTGTTACAATTCACACACAATGTACCTTCTCCCCAGTTTCAACATCCATCGATTCCTAAAACTAGATTCCATATAACCAATCTAATACATTAAAGCAATAAAGGGAAACTTCTCATTGCAAGTTCTCATTGAAAAAAACGCCAAAACACAGAACATTTTGAATAAAACAAAACCAGAGCTTTAAAGACCATTTAAAGAAGGTCTTTGAGATTTATATTGCCAAATAAATCACTTGGTAAACTAATGTAAATTCATTAAATACCTCCTAACAGAAAATTATGAACTATATTGAAACTTAAAATGTGTGAAGTAAGACTGGTCTATAATGTTACAGACATCTCTCCTAAACTCCCCATGGATCCTCATGGGATCACCGAGAGCCTTGTAGTTTCTCCTCAGGCTAAGCTCCCACCTTTATTTTACCATCTGTCTTTCTCTCAAAACTCTGATTTTTTAAATGAGCATCTTTGCTTTACGCAGAGACCTATGTTTAAATCACATTTCCAGAACCCCTAGTGTGATTGCTGAAGCTCACAGCACACTCTGTGGATCAATGCTGTGAACACCTGTACATCTGCAAATGCTACAGTCCAGAACTTGAACTTCAATTTTTCTTTTTCTTCCCCCAATAAATTCATAAACATGTACTAATTCAGTAAAGACCAGTTTACTCCGGTTGTATCTTTCAGTTTTGTTACATTCAAGAGACTGCCTTTTGCTGTTTGTGAAAATGCCTAAACATTTTCATGCCTGAAAGTCTACAGTGAGTTGCATCATTATAAGCAGCCCTTGAGGTTCTCTGGGTAAATGGAAACAGTCTCCTCCATGTCTGCTGAAGGAGTATTTCTATTTTGCTTTCCATTAATCTGAAAAGTGGAAGTTAATTACTTTTACAATACTTCAAAAGTAACCACTTGTTTCTCATCTTCTTTTTGGAAATAAAAAGTCATTGGGATTGAGAAGAAACATTTGAGATTTAAATTTATGCTTTAAAAGTCAAAGACTTAATCAAAATTTGAATTGTCCATATGTTATTCAAGTGACAAAAAGAACTGGTGAGAATCATGCTTGGGACAAAACACTACATTTACAAGCAACCATAAATTCCTGTTCATATAAATAAAGAAGAAGTCAGATGACTGAAGCATTCCCATAGGCAGCATTCCCTGCCCTCAAAGCTACTCTTCAAGCTCTCTCAGTCTTCCCATCTGTGTTAGATCCCTTGAAGGGCAAAATATTAACCTCCTACTACTACAATTCTGATACAGGTACATACTTTAGAAGTAAATGTTATTCATGCATTTTATTTCCATAAAAAACCTAAATAACTTTCTACTGCTATCCCAACTAAATATTGGGAATTACACCCACCTGTCCACAATAAATTCAGCCCACCTACAGCAAGAGTCAATGCACTGATAGGGTTATTACTTTTTTATTACTATTCCTTTGGCCTCTGCATCCTTGTGCAGTGCAGCCATCCCTCTGGGGCAGTGCTGTAGTGCACTGGCCCTGCAGGTTCCACACTCCCAGTTCTCCCAGCACTACTGGGAGCCCTGTGTATGGCACACCTGATGACAGGCAAACACAGGAAGGAATGTGCAGGGCTGGAGCCAGTTCCCTAGGTAACCAAGTGATGTTTTAAAAGGGAAAGTGGTACCACGGTGATAAGTAAATAAATGCACACAATGAAGGCCCACACACATGACTAACTTTCCTAGATACCACGGACAGTAGAGAGTGGCAGAACATGGAAATTTATGGATCTTGTATCTGTGAAGAAACAGACAAATTTCTCCCCAGTGAGATGGTTAAATAATACCCTCATTCACAAGTTCCTTGTAGGTAGCCAGGAGTACTCTGCCTCCCAGCCCTTTTCCTCTTACCTCACCATGACTTTCCCAACTCTCTTTCACATTACAAACAGCTACTAAGCAACAGGAGGTTTTCAGAGAATGAGTCACTCTCCTGTGGCTGACAGGCTGAGTGCAGGATGGAGATTAGTGACCTGTCAATGCACAGCCCAGAGTCACTGTGCTTCCAGAAAGCCAACACAGTCACTGCAGCAAAACTTAATAAATGAGAAGTGCTTTAGAAGGATACAGTTGTAAGCCATGCCTTATAACTCTCACAGAGAGATGGTGTTGGCCCAGGAAGGAGACTGCTCTATGCTAGATGCACAGTTGACACACGTCAGTAAGCATTTCATACCAACAAGGCACCTTAAAGTTAAATTAAACTATAGTTAAATTAGATTTTATTTAGATGGTAATAGGAAATCATTAGGCTTTGGACTGATAGTAAAAATTTTGGGAACTAACCACACAAGGTCAGTCAGTTCCCAATGTAAGCAAGTGATTTTGACATAACTGGGAGTGTTTCTGGCAGAAAATTTCCTTCTGAATGAGGTGTTACTTTTCTTTTTTTTTTCTTCCCCCCAAACAGAACAATGGAAAAGAGAAATTTTATCTGAAAAAGGACTCAAGAGGTCATCTTGACAACCACTCCCTTCTCTCCAGGGATGACTGACTGGTACTTCAGACCTCATACAGGTTTGTCTGCCTCAGCCTTGTCTCTTCCTTTCCCCAGCAGTATTTGTATCAGACATTTTGAGGCTCATTTAGCACTTTTAACTCATCCAAGCTCCTAAGGCACCAGACAGAGACATTAATCCTTGCAAGCATGCTTTGCAGTACTTATTGCTAGGACCCCTACTGAGGGTGCCCAAAGTGTATCTGCAGCACAGGCCCTTCAATCATGAATCAGCTCAGAGAAAGAATTGTCACTTATGAATAGGAGGAATCTTGGTGCCTGCATGAAAACCTTAAAATCAAGCTCTTTATTTTATCCATTAAATCCTAGAGTGGCTGAATATCCATAGAGAAATTCAGTACAGAAATGAATAGAAGTTATTTTCCTGGCTAGAGTTTGGTAGAAACCACACCTGTTCTGAAGAAGTGTCAATGAAATCATTGGCAAAGTACATTTTAACCTGTTCTGTGCCTATTCTCTTAATAACTGGTTGATTCAATTCCTTAGTCTTAATTAGAACTAAGTTGTTAAAAATAATTTAATAATATACTCATAAAAATCTTGAAATTTTCAGTCTGTGGCCTGCTGCCCATGAATAATTAAATTATTTAACTGAGACCAGTATTATCAGACAGACAAACTACAGTGTTATTGGGAAAACAGATTTTGAAGTCAGATTCCAGCATTCAAATGGAGGAGAAAATTACAGAACTAGTCCAGCTGCAATGAACAGACCACATTTCCATTTTTTCCATGAGATTTTAAGTAAAAACAACCAACATCTTATGAGTAATCCACTGAACAGAAGTTCTCAGAGATTACTTTAAAACGATTAAAAAAAAAATTTAGATGATCAGACTTCCCATAGGCAATTCTGAATTGAAAAGTTAAATAATAAACTGTGAAGTATTGATTCACTTCAAAATCATAGAAGTTACTATCACAAGACTTTGTTATGTTATTTAAGAACCTGAAGTAATTCCACAAATACATAAGCATGAATATATGTGCATGTGTATCTCAAAACCAGTAACCATCAGAGCTCAGGGAGATGTTAGACATTAGATTATTCTCCAGTCTAGCAAACAAAACCATAATGATCTAGGATCAGTGGGTTATCAATTTAAATGGTTAAATGAAGGCAAAATTTCAATTTAAAAAACTTGAACATCAACACACTAGTCTTTGCTGTAATTCAAAAAACTTGTAATGGCTTAAAAAACTAAACTGTGAAATCATATATCGACACAACACAATAAATCAGGATTTAATGGCATTTTGGCCTTGGTCTGTGTTCCAAGCTGCAGTTCATTTGAAAAAAAAAAAAAATCAATTTCTAGCTGAATGAATTTGATTTTTATCAATAGCTGCTAAATTAAATTCAGATGAAGTATATATTTGGTGATTATGCTAATCTCTCCACACTGCTACATCCAGGTTATTCAAGTAAATGAAATGTAATCTGTAATTTGCAGGAAAAAACCAATTTTGTTAACAATCTCACCTTCTGGATTGTTGCTAATTTTAAAGGTTTTATTTTGCTCATATACTGTTTATATAGTCACTAAATACTAAGAGATTCTCAAATCCTTTAGGAGTTAAAAGAACAGCATTCAGTTTTCAGTAATGAACCAATAATTACCACAGTCTCACCAACACCATCCAGCCAAGCAGGGTTAAAGCAAGGTATGTTTTACTTTGTGCTCACACAGGGGAGCAAACATGATGAAAAAATTTGATCCAACTTCCTTTGTCAATGGAGCAACTGTCTAGTTTCTTACTCCTCTCTTGTATTCTGCTATAATCTTCTCTGGATCAAGCCATACCAAATTCACAGTTTCCCTCCAGTCAGTTTCCTGTCAATCAGGACCTCCAAAATATTGGAACAGTTGCAAGAATTTTGTTGCATTCACATGCATTCCAGCAGCCATCAGATGTACTGCACTCCTGTGCCTATGTGGATTAATAGCAATACTTCCAGAAGCTTCAAGCTAGCATAAACGAACAGTTTGTAAGTGGCTATTGATACCTTGGCACCCCATAACCACCTTTTATGGCAACTTTCCAGAGAACCTGCAGCTTACTTCCATATAGAACCTTCCTAAACAGTACCAGAACGATAAAGAACCTTCTAATATGTTTTGCTAAACATTTTTTCTTATTAACATTTTGACTAACATTTCATGGGATTCAATAGATTTGAAGGGCCCGGTTTTCTGAAAAAGACTCTTTTTCAGAAGTTTGGAGTACCACTTTGTACTGGGATTGTTGTTGTTGTTTTGGGGTTTGGGTTTGTTTTGTTTTGAAAGAACTTCAACTCAGCCTTCAATCTTAAACATGTAGAGTTTTACATCTGGGACTAATTACAGACATTATGTAACTCCCTACCTGATGGTTTGTGCAGGTAGGTCAGAGATTTTGCTTGAATTCAGTAAGATTACTGTCCTACCATCGTAAAGGAAAAGGGACTAATCTGACACAGGTATTTTCCTGGTGAGAAATGCCTTGATGAATTGCTTTTAATCTGAAGAACTTTCTAGTCATGTAAATTCAGAGCATTCTGTCAGTGACTAGGTCTGAATCACACATCTTTGGTTTAATTCACGCAGAAAAAGTGACAGCAACTTCAGCACCCTGTCATCACCTTAAGAAAGCAATTAAGAAAGTAAAATATTACTGTCACAGCTCCACAGTGTATCAGGCAATGTCCAAGGGGCTTTTAATAGTGGGGTATAGCTCCATCTTACCACTTTAGATGTCCTCTGGTGCAACTGGAGACAACAGTCAATGTCGAAAAGGAAAGAATATTTTCATTTGATTATCATATGTATGTTAGTTTGCTTAGAAATGAAATGCATCAAAGCAGGACAAATACTCGATCTACCGCCTTATCTATTTATAGAACAAACTGTCATGGTATATTATCACACTTCTTCATTTTGTATACATTTCTACCTTTTTTTGTGGTTAGGGTCCCCTAGGAGTTGTTATTGATACTGAGCCTTATCCCTTCTACAGGTCTAAAACATCAGCACTATTCAGAATTACTCCATTTACTCCCTGCTTTATGATGGTATAATTGTCAGCAAAAAGAAGCCTTTGCAGGCTATATTATGAACTGTTCCATGCAGAACTTACCCAGTAAAGCCTGGCTTCATATCCAAAACTGCTACATCCCTCCCCAGTCACCAAAATGCCTCCAGCTCACCTCTGTTACCATCTTTCAAGACTTCCTAACTTGCAATACTTCCAGTTCCTGCCGCATCCACCAGCTCTCCTCCAGCCTTTCCCCCTCCAGGGAGCATCAGCACAGTTGGTGCAGTGAGGTCCCACCATCCCTGCACACAGCCACACACAGCAAAGAAAGGCTCCTGAGCTACTCCTGCTCGCTTCTCCTCAGCTGGCAACAGTAACTGGGGCCTCAACTCCACCTGGCTACTGATCTTCCACAGGTTTTAAGCATTTGCATCTATGAGGTCTTTACCACTCTATCTAGCAGAATGGTAAAAAGGCAGTCACACAAACTGTATTTCCTCAGAAAGGCTGGCCAAAGCCAGTACCATTTGAAAGCCTTGCATGCATCTCTTTTTAGCCTCTGCTCTTGCTTTTGTTACTCAGTTTTACACCTGAGTCACGTCAGTGGCTGTTCAGTGGAGGACACTGTTCATTTTATGTAGAAGTGGTATAAGACATAAGCAGGCAATCATTCAGCTTCCAAAGAATGTTGTTGCTTTGCTTTTCTTCTGCATTCAGTCACTCAACTGCCCTGAATGAAATAACAACATGAAAAATGTGGGGTGTTTTGAAAGTACAAATGAAAGAATCCACCACAAATGTTTGTACTGATTTCAGTTCAGAAGAAAATTTAAAATACTTGCCTGAAAGTCCAGATGTATGGCCACTGAATATGTAGTCCAAACACATTTCCATTAAGAAAAATCCTACTGGAAAAGCATGATAGAACAGTTCAATTCTAAATACTCCAAGTACTTTGAATCTTCTTATAGAAGTCAATGCCAATGGATTTCCATTTCCATCACAGACTCACACAGTAAAACAGCAGTCAAAGAATGTTTATTGGTTAATATATAGGCAAGTGCATGCTCTTATGATTGGTCTGATGATAGGTTTTAAGGATTTAATTTTGAATTAATTTTCTAACACCTCTTTCAAAATCATACACTTGGGGGTACACATGAAAATGTATACAGACACCAATTGATTAACATGACTGATGTTTAGTTTCTGTAACTTAGCATTTAACGAGCTATTGATAACTTATTGTCTCCCAACCTTATGCATATCAGTCACTATTGTACTTGTTTCCTTTGGTTTTTAAAATCTTTTAAGCATTTTTAAATCCCTAGGGAAAATAGAAATGGGTAGCTCATACATAAGATATCTTTAATCAGAAAAAAAAAGGCTGGGGCTTCAGAGTCACTTCTCTTTGTAGCAGCTGAAGATCTGCCTCAGAATTTAGACAGCAAACGTACCAATCTTCAAGCACTGTTAGGAACTGATTTGTAATTTCTTAAGTCAGAATAATTGGTGTGAGAAAAAAGAAGCTGACAGAATAGAAAGAAATTGCAGAGAGAAAAAGAATCCTGAGCAATACATCACTTGTAACATCATTTCTCCAGTTTCGCCCCTCACAAACTCCCGTAGAAAACAAAGAGTGAGAACCAGTGATGGTTCACTTCATTCCTACCTGCAGATCCACCCAAAGAGAATTTCTTTAGGACAGCAGTTCAAAGCTAACCCAGCTGCAGGCCCACACTGACTCAGTGCCAGGCAAATGGGGAAGCTGAAGGAGGATAGTTGTGCAACCTGTTATGTGCTGTGCTGTGAGATATGGACTCCTTGACTAAGAAACCTACACATAACTGATACAAACAGGCTCTGGAGGCAGACCTGGACACAAACCCGTAGCAAAAAAAAGCTACACAGACGTTTAAGAGCTTGTAATTGGGTGAAAGATAAGTAACACATGCCTTTTGCAACAAGTTTAGAGGTTTACAGAAGAGTAAATTAGCTTAAAAAAATCAATTCAGGATTTCCTTTAAATTTTATCAGTTACTGCTTGCTTGAGTTTGTTGTCTAAATTGAACAAATATTTCTGAATTATTTATTACAAAGAGTATTTGCTATGACATTTGCCCCTTATTCAGTGCTTGAGTATTTTACACACTGCATTTTCTCCTGTTACATTCATGATACAGACAACCCAAAGGTATTTCAACCCACAGTTCATTTATTATTAGGGGGAAACCCTCACCCTCAGGCTTGTATGTTACATTTTTTAACTTGTGAATGTCTACTTCTCAACAAGATCAACCAGAGAGTAAATGTGCTTCTGCAATTAGTTCTTTATAGTGAGATTTACACTGAGATTCTCAGTATTGCTTCCTTTGTAATCCTTGGAATTACTTAACTCCCATCCAATTAGGCACAAGTTCTGAACAATGAGACACCCTGACTCACAGTATCTAGAATGCAGATAAGTATCTCTTGCTTATTTAGTTTGTTAGCTTGTAGGGACAGGGAGCATCTCCTGCAATATTTGTACACGATCACGAAGAGCAGAGACTCTGAACTGTCTTGTTATAGCAAACATTAACAGTTTTAATGTGGATCTGATGTTCCTTTCAAGCAAATATGGAAATTAAAGGAACACCCAAAGCTCTATCTCAGCCACACTAATCCTGTGAAAGCAGTGACTCACCTAGTAATGGCTTTCCATAAATTAGGCAGCTAAAAATGGGTAGGAAGCATGAAACCATTAACAGTTCCTGTAGTGTAAATTCTCTCACTGCATGTGAAGAAAATCCATGGCAGTAAAAATAAGAGATGAAGGTGTCAGCACCCGTCATGTTTAGATATGCTGTTAATAATTCAAATCTTCCTCCCTTGGAGCGTATGGTTTCAGAATGAATCACTCTATTTCCTTTCTCAAATGAAAACTGAGGTTCTGTTGCTTACTAATCCCATATGTTTTCTTCCCAACTATGAAAAGAGAAGAAGTCAGTGTGCCCCATTGCACGTGTTGCCAGCACCACACCACAGTGGAACCCTCCTGCAGCAGTGTTGTGTATGCTGTCATCTTCCACCCCTCCACACTGCCCTGGAAATGATTGGTAAAATTGACGAGACACAAAAGAAAAGCCATGCAGAGCTGTGCAAAACAGGAAGAGATGGAAGAGAAGGAGTCACTGCACTGTTGTAGCCTTTGGGAGCAGCACTCCCTTTTACCACACAGTGCAGCCCAGTTGCTCTGGGCCCGGCAGGAAGAGAGTGTGCCAAAAGGTTGCCACTGTGATTGCTGCTTTGTACAAGTGCACCATGCCAAAATAAAGGTTGAAAACTGGAACTTTAGGACCAGCATCTAAACTTAGCTGCTGAACTAAGATGGGATGGTTATACAAAAGGCAAAAAAAAACCCAAAAAACCCAACCAAAAAAACCCAAAGTGATGCCAGACATAACAAAGTGCACAATTTTCTCATGACACAGAAAGGAGTATAACAGAACATCCTAGAAAAGGTGGGAACAGCATGGCCTCATACTGAGAGCTGGCAAAGGCCTCAATACTATAACAGTTCTTGACATACCGCCTCAGTCACTCAATGGCAGCTGTCCAATTACTCCTGTCCAATTACTCGTTTGAAATTCTGTTGGCATCCTGCTATCAAGAATTCTGAATATCAAATATTCAGCTCAAGGTCTCTTATCTTCTCATTTCTAGAGTAATAACATTTCTCATCAAAACCATTTTTCTATCCAATCCAGTCTTGCTGCATCTACTTCCCATAGCTTCTTGGGTTTTGTCTATACTTTGCCAAACTAAACAAGATCTTAAGAGAATAGAAGATAGCAGTGCTTTGCTATTAATAGCTGAATTTTGCACTCATGTTGCTCCATTCCTTCTGGACTACGCACCCACTGAGATCTATTCCTTTTTGTAATTCCTTCTCATCATAGGGATAGACAAGAGATTGCTCTTGCAGTTGCTCTTGCTTTTAAAAAAGGGAAAATTTCTAGTTTAAAGTAAAAACTGTCTAGCCAAAAGAAAGGCTTACAAATTTATTTTTAATTAAGTTAATTTTACTTCATTTGAAGTTGCTTGGAGCTGGAAGCAACACAAATCGTATGTCAGTTTAGCCACTTCTTAGAACAGCAGAGGAGCACACACAAAGCACAGGCAGTATTAATGAGGAGCGAGGGCTGGGGGACCAGGATTTACCAGGACCTTAATCTCTCTCTCACCCCATCTGGCAATAACACCCCTCCCACAGCATATGGTCACAGGCAAAGCACCAAGTGGGATGTGCTGATGAAGGGCACCCCAGTATTGTTCAGCTTTCCATCAGATCATCAATACAGAGGTGACTCACATACATAAACTTTCCTTCCTTACGGTCACTATACCAATCTACTGTCTTTATCAACATAAACTTCTGCAGACAGAAAGACGAGAGAGGCAGGTTGTTTCTTAAAAACTGAAAAGGCAAATGAGAAACTGACCCAAGACAGAGGGCAAGCAGGTGTTGCTAAGAAGCAGTAAATGTTGTTTAGACATGACTGTCAATAAAGGAAACAACCAGCACGTTTGTGGAGATGCAACTGCTCAAACATTTGGAGCAATAAACCTGAGGGGCAGGCAACAACACCTACAGATGAGTATCTAACTTTGTAGTTAGTGCAGGTGAACCTCCTCATTCATGTAAAGCACTGGCACAAACCCCTGGGACTTGTGCTTTGTGGTGAGACTCAGGGAAGGATGGGAGTCTAAATGGGAGAACTGAGGCGCAGCTTCTGCTCTGCCACAGAAGCCCAGCACAGCCTTGGACAAAGTCACTTGATGTCAGCTTCTTGAGGCATTTCAAATGTCTGATTTCCACTGATGTGCCATGGAGAGGGAGATCTTTGAGGATCTGTCTTTGCTGAGCTCAGCTTTAGTTCCTGTTTCTATATGACTGTGACACATCGAACGCTGCAGGAGTGAAGAAGGGCCACAGACACCTACAGTAGTGCAGATGATCTTTGCTAACAATAACCTGAACAAAAGGTTTTTTCCAGAGCTCTTCACCCATGAACATTTCCTAGCTCACCAGATGGGTTTCTGCCTTTTTTTCTGTGAAAAGCCCCATATATTTTTGACCCTAGCAGGACCTACTCAGACTATAAAAGTGGCTTTAAGAGTTATTACAATTACATCAGTCTCTTGTCAGGCTGAGAGGATCTGTTTGCAGTACAGGGTGCATTAGGCTGTAGTCACCAGCACAGAGCACTGCAATAGAACAGGAATTTAGGACTGCAGCTCCAAGGCTACCTTGACACCACATAAATGGAGGCTGCACCAGACAGGAAAAAAGTCCCTATTCCCACTAATAACCCTTTAGCTACAACATATAATCTCAAGTACTTAGCCAGCCATCTAACTATCCTTTATCTCCAACAAAAAACCCCACTCCTTCCTACTTCCCTCTTTTATGTTTGAACTTACTATTTTCTCCAGGAATTTTTTTACCTTGTCGTAATCCTTTAACTTCATATGCTTTGATCTTTCCATAGGGAATTTATTTTCTCTCTTCAAAGATCTCTTCTAGTCAGAAGATATGTTCCCCAGTCCACAGGCTCTGTTCCATTCAGATGTCACAGCACAATGCTTTTTTTTTCCTGCCTTTTTTTCCTTTTTCTTTTTTTAAATTTATGAACATTTAAGAAATCAAATTTCAAATTAGAACCAAGCCAGACAAGTTTATTCCTGATGACACAAAATGTGGCCTCTGATGAAAAATCTAAAAGACACACATTGTGCAGACACTGCTGGAGCAAATTCACTCCACAGAAGGTTTTGTGAGGCAAAACAGTTACAGGAGAGCAAAGATATTCAAAGGTCAGTCATAGATCAAAGGTGAGGAAAGGCAAAAAGAAGGAGCAAGGCAGAGATGGTTATGATTTATTGCAGTAACACCCTTTACATGCACCTCACCAAACCAGAATATCTTTCCTTATCTCAGCGTCATGTTATTAAAACATGCTGCTCCCCTGTTTCGCTCACCACTTCTCTGGTACTTAATACCATGTGTATCACCAGACACCAGCACACTTGCAGGGCTGAAAATGAGCTGCAGAAGCCACCACCCCGAAGCCACGTGCCCAGCCAAACAGCGGGGAAGGGTTCTTCTAGGCTGGGTTTTATCCCAGTTCTTTGGGAGAACAAATATTCAGGAAGAGGACCGGAGTTCTAACATCTTTTAAAACCTTGATTTCTGCAGCATTGCGATGGAGACACAATCCCACACTAACTCAATTCTGTGAGAGAATTTTGAAGGACATCAGCAAAGGGAAGACATTCATTAAAGCTCTGAGACAATAATTAGCACACAGGATAGCTACGTGAATCATTTTTACTCATTTATGCTACTCAGTATAAACCAGGATGCTCTACTCTCTTAATTCCCATTAACAGTTGTTAATGCTGAGGGAAAATAATCCATGAAATATATTCTATATGGCTATATTTGCCTTAGTTTTCCAAGAAGATTTTACTTCTCCTTTGGTTCATTCCTCAGTGTTTATAGTGTGTAAATCTGCACAGTGCTGAGGTTGCCAGTGTTCCAAGAATCAATTTGCTTTACTTACATGCATATTACAGACTAGGGACAAGAAGGAAAGAGAAAGACGCTGGATGCAACCTCTTCTATCCAGTACAGTATTATACAGCCCATGACCTTCTTCTTTTATGAACAGGGCCAGTTCCTGTGTAGTCAGTAGCCACCCACTGTCCTTCTATGAAATATATTCTCAATTTCTCTGATGCTGTAGACACAAAATAATTGTTCCTGGTTTGTTGCCATTAAACTTGCTACAAATGATACCTCCACATAGAGAGGATGAGCACCAGCAGCATATCCTGTGTAAAGCAAAGTACTCCTGACAAGAAACAAGTACTCTTCAAAGCCAGATACCCAAACTGGGACAAGAGCCAGCCCAGTGGACTGGAGGTGAGGCCCCAAAAACAAGATGCTGAATTCTAACATTTAAATTTGTCAAGCAACTTCTCCATTTTAGATATTCTAAACAATAAACAAAACAAATTGCCTATCCCAAAACAACCCATCTAATTCACACACAGAAAAACTACCAGCCTCTCAAGGCTTTATTTCTAAAGACAGAACACTGACTTGTCAAACAGAACATGCTTGAAATCATAATGCTAATATGCAAAATAGCTCTTGCACAGCATCATGGAAACTTCTAAACTGAGCTTTCTTGATACACATTTGGACAAAGCAACTGTCAATAGAAACATCAGTAATTTGAAAAAAACAGCTGCATGCTCCTGGGCAGAGGTGTTTGTTCCTGTGCTGAATACCTTTTCACCTAAAATCTCACACTTCCTGTGGAGTATTAATATGTTCCCTCCTAATCCTTGTCAGGTCAACTTGTCTTTTTGATCTCTGAGCTACTCATCCTGAGCATTTATCTGGACATGCCCATATGTAAAATCTATTGTACTTGGAAATCCAAAATACACCACATTCTGGAAAAGTAAAGGCTTCTCAAGAAGAACCCTGCTTTGGTTATGGCAGTACCTGTAAGGAGTTCCAAACAAGCCCCCATTATTTGGGCAATGGTTTAATAATTGAAGATAACTAAACAAAGTCCTTGACTCTTTTTCTTTTTTTTTCCCTTCTTCCCTTTGTTGCACTTTGCAGATAGAAGGCCAGAGATAGCAGTAATTTCATCCTCTGTCCAACAGAGAGGTAGTGTGATGTCTAATGTAACAGGGGGTTGGACATCCCAGTCAGTCTATCCTTGTGTCCTCCGCATTCAGTCTCTCTGTACCTGCAGTAAAAAAGGAAGCAGAAGCAATCTCTTCTATCCCAAAAGCACACAATCCCTGATTCAGCCCTGCCTAACATGGGTTAGCAGCAGAAGCAAAGGTATTGCCCAGCTAAAGTTCCTGCATAAGGAGATTTATCTTGTTGCTTCATCTTTAGCAGGGCAGAAATCCTGTTTCTCCTCACTGTACACATTCAGTGCAAAGACACAGCCTCTGCTAAAAAGCTCTCTGACTGCAAAGGATGGCTCTGCATGGCCATCCCTCTACCTCTGCATGTACACAGCAAGAATATCTAGAGTCCTAGATGCTAATTAAAGAAGTTTGGAGAGAGATAAAGCTTTGCTTAAAATTTCAAGTCTCCATCAGAGACAATTGTGCTGTTAGGCCTGTTGAGAGGTCACACCATCTCTCACATGCCTTGTACAAATGCTGAGGCACCTATGATACTCTCATCTGAGATGTGAGGTTAAAGTAAAAGAAGCCTTATCCATCATGACAATTCTCAGTTTTCTGTGCTGCTCCCCAAAAAAGGATTTACAAGGTTGGAGCTTGGCAGAACAGAAAATGCAAAGGCTTTTCAGAAATTCAAAAATTCCATAAGAAAGAGTCAAGGCCCTCACCTCAAATCCTCACATATTCTAATTTAATTTTCTTCTGACCCCAGCCTACATCCAGTCTGTTCCATTATGAAAGAATGAGCAGAGTTTGCCTAGTTTATTCTCTCAAAGAGACAGCCAAGAAGAATAAATGCAGATTATTCTACTTTGACCAAATTAAAGGAAATTGTAGCTCAGAGCAGAGGGATTCCCTTTGTTTATCTGACAACACAAAGGAATCACTGCAACCCTGTCTCCTGTCACCACTGACAGGCTGTTGGATATGTTTCTGTTGCTACTTGCAAAATGCATGCTACCAACCCAGCAGAAATTCAAAGGAAGGCCATTTCCACAGGCTGGGAGCTGTCATTGATGCTTGCTGGTTGATGAACCTATAATCAACCTGTAATCACACCATTTCAGGAAGGGAATAGTCTCAAATACAGACAGACAAGTCCCATTCAGCAGGGAAGTTGCAGGGGAAGGCAGGTTTTGAGGCAGACCATCTGCAGGGACCAGTGACACGACAGAGAAGGGTGTTCAGCTGTGGGTCAGCACCCAGGACACCTGGCTGCCGGGATTCTCTGTGCCTGTGCTGTCAAGAGACTGAAAGCTGCTGTGGAGCAGCAGCCTGCAAGAATGAACACCTAGACTTGTCTCCTCCATACACTCACCAAGCTGCTACCTCCTCTCTGTTACTCACAATACTTCCTCATCCCTCCAAATAAGAAGAGTTTCTCATTTTGCAGCCAAAATCCTAGATGACAATTTTTTTAAAGAGGGGAAGCAATATTTATGAAGTACCTTGCTTTGGCATTTACATGCAAAATCCCATCAGCAACCTGCACAGTCAGTTTCAAAGCCAAACAAAGATAACAGAAATAAACATAAACCATTGAGAAATATCCTTTCCACTAGAGGAGTTTTACAAATGGTTACATGTATCCAAACAGTGAAGCACAAATACTCTGCTCCGCTTTGAGCAAACAGCTGCTTTTGCTGTAAATAGACAAAAAGTACTAGAACAGACCCAGAGACAAGCACCATCACCAAAGGACAAAAAAAAATAAAAAAAAAAAAGTTCTAAATTAAATGAACATTTGGCTAGTCATTGTTTAGGTTTTCTTAAATGTTTAATATGTTACAGTATCTGGGGATTCATTCACTTCACCTTCACTCAGCAAAGTAAGTAATGCTTAATACATTGGGAGTTACCTTCTGAAGTACTCTTTGCTACTTTTTTTCATGTCTCCCTTCACGTTATGCAATGCTACTGCAGCATCTCAGAGTGAAAGCACCTTGTACAGAATGATTTAGCTCTGAGCTGAGCCTGATTCAGAGTCAGTAGCCATGTTGCCTCTGAGGATTTTGGATTTAACTTCCTACACAGATATGACCTTCTGGACCCCTTTTCCCTTTGCTACATAGCACTTAATCTTCTAAGGGACTTCAGTACTAGCAACCATTCAGTGCAACCCAATGTATAATTTCTGGAGCTCTTTCCCTTGATACAAGGCCCACAGATTCCAGCAAGACTACAGCAAGTTACTCAGAAATCCTGGTACCCCTTGTTCACTGACAGCACACAGGGACAAGGGTATTCTAGAGAGGAACTCTGCTCTGTGTGTTCCTTGTTTCCTTCTCCAAGGTGCAGGCCCTCTCTTGATTCTTACACACAAACACTCTGAGTTGTTCTTTCTTCTGCCCAAATACATAGTGTTTGACTCCAATTGTTGTATTTTACTCTAAGTGCCTTCCTTCTGCATGAAAAGTTTCACCATCCAGGCTGCTCATGAAACAGGAAGGGCTGGGAGAGGCAGATCAGGACTAAACAGGCTTTATTTCTAAAGCTGTGGTGGTGAAGGAGCTCTTGAGCAAACAGCTGTCTGGGAGTCAGCAACAAGAAAAATACCAACTTGCATAGCACATAACTGGCTTTGCCATATGGGGTTTAAACAAGAAAAGCACCTGCCAGCTGTGATTTCTGTTAGGAGATCATTCTAATGCTAAGACATCTCAGTCTGCACAGAACTTAATCAAATCTGCTCATTCTCCCCTAGAGTCAAGTGCATAAAACTGATTGTCACTACAAGGGCAATGAACAGGCTGATGGAAAGGTCTTTGCTTTAACATTGCTGCTGCTGAAGCCACGTTATCAGTTACAAAGATGAAATACAAGAGACCATGTTGCTTCGTGTGCATGAAGCAATGGAGACTGACATGAAAAATGTGATTCCTGTCAACATGCCAAGACATGTGGGGCATATTCTGCCTTTCCATTCCCTCCCCCCATCTCCCTAAAATGTTCAATGCAAAGAAAAAAGCATCAAGGTGTTAAGTGACTTGAAATATTTTTGTATTTGTATCATCTAGTAAACAAAGTTGCTGAAAAATGTCACTGTGTGATCTTCATCATGTGTGGGAGACGGTATCTCAGCTGTCAGGGAATGACTGTACGGCTCCCTGCTGGAAAGAAGAAGTCAAACATTTCACAAGCAGACTTTTATAGCCTGGTGGGATCTCTGCTAAACACTTGGGATATCCAGACTGTCAGTTGCTTCCAGGAAGATATCTGCTGATTCATCCTGGCAGTACCCACTCCCAAGCTGAGCTGTCCCTAGATCCCAATCAGCAGAAAGGCTCTCAACCGCAGCACTGACACCAGCTCAGCGAATTCTGCCTTCAAATCCTGGGGTGAGCTGATGGGCTGGAAGTCATCATCACATCCCAGTCACCTTTTGAAGTGCAGGAAACAACCCAATACCCAAAGCCTTGTGGAAATTTTGTCTGTTCTGTTTTGCCACCCGGTGCACTTGTGATGTTTTTGCTGCCACTGATTAAAGCTCTCTGTTCCTTTCCTTCCCTTCCCCCTTCCCCACCTGAATTGTCACCCCGGGTGACAGGTGCTGGGTGCAGGTATTGTCTCTGTGCACACACTGGAAGTGGATACTCCTGGAGATTTGTGAAGGAAAGAGAAGGGGGAACCATTCTCTGTCAAAGCTACCAGCAAACCTAGCTGCAGTTCAGAAAGCTTTCCCACAAGTCAGAGTGAGGGGAGGGGGTGAGAGAGTTTTGTTTCTTCTTTTTCATGTTGTTTAGGATCACTGACAGCAATAAGGAATGTACAGGCTTAGAATTCCCCTCTAAACTCCAAAATAAAGTACAAAACAGTAACCCATGCACTAGTCTGTGCCACCAGCTGGTGGGTGCCAGCAGACCAGGTCGATGCTTTCAAGCAGCAGTGCCCTTTGCCTTACTGCAGCACACTGTAATTAAGGCCCTGCATAGGGCCAGTCACTAGCTTGATAAAGAGGAGCTATTTTTGTATGTGAATTCAAATGAACAAATGCAATTTCTAACCATTAACCTCCTGAAGCAGATAACAAGTAGGTTTAGGGATAATTAATGATTTTCAGAGTTTCTAGGAAAGCTTTATCAGGATCCTTATATTTCTAAAATGCTGACACATCGCATGGTCCGGGACTTCAGCGTCTAAAAAGGCATATGGCTTTATTAAACTGATCACTCTGCACTACTGAGGCAGCATTTACAGGGGAACAGCACAATGGCTTTTTCCAGACTATCGAGGTCTTGTGAGACATGGTGTAGAGAGCTGGGAGCTGACACCAAGCTAGAGAAGATTGCATTGAAGATGAAAGATGAGAAAGCTCACTTGCAGAGAACCTGGGTTTTGTTCTCTGTGGGAAGAACACGAACTTTTGCATTCAAGCCAAATTTAATAATGCATTCCAGTGATCTGCATTTTTCCAAGCTCCTACATTCCCTCCCTTCCTGAATACCATATGTTTTCCCATTCTCTTAGAGGTATTTCTGTGGCATCCACTGCCAATGGGTTGAAAATCAAAGTGCTACCAAGTTATCATGGATGAAACATCAAGATCTTGAATGTTTGGGAAACAGCCAAATGTTAGTTTAATTAACTTGAACATATTCAATTTTGACTGACCTTTTCAAACAGAATCAGAGAAGCACTGAGGTTGGAAGCAACCTCTGGAGATCATCTAGTGCAACCATCTGTTCAAAGCAGAGCCCATTAGATGGACTTGCTCAGGACACCATCCAGTCAGATCTTTTGTTATCTCCCCAAACAGTTTTCAAAACATCTCTCCTGAACACAAGTGCTGCAGTCCTTCAAGAAGTTATTTCAAACCAAATTTTGCAACTTCATTTCCTAGAATGCAAAGAAATCTTTTGATCCTTTTGTAACAACACATCATCCAGAACAGGAAATAAAAACCTTTTTGCTACAATGACTGCATTTTTAATATTGTTCACTTTTCAAATTTCAATTACCAATTAAAAATTTAATATTTCAATATATAAATTCCCATCTGGATCTTGTGTAAGCATCTTAAAAGAGCATCAGCACCTATCCAGTATCAAGCACTAAGAAGAGTTCAGTACAATACTTACCACTGTGTATTTCTTCTCTTCAACTCTTTTCCAGATTACTTTAGGAGTTCTGGAAACCCTATGGACACTTGCTTGCCTACTCAGACTCCAGCACACGGAGATCATTCAATGAGACAGGACCCATCACAGTCTCTGGGGTGTTCCTACACCCAGCAGTTCTGGTTCTGTCTCCAGCTACTTGCAAAGGCTGTTGCAATTCTGTGTGGTATCGACAGGTTTCAAAATAATGAAACCTCCAGTGAAGTTCACAGCATAGACTCCTCACAAACACAAACTTTCAGCTCTCTGGTGCTTCCAAATGGGCAGTGACCACATACTGGAAACCACTCCAGTACATTTAATGGTTTACATTGAAAGTGCACTGCAATAAATGAGAACGTACTTTAAAAAAACCCCAACAAACAACTAAACAAAACACAACTCCTGAAACATTATGGGGTTTATCTTCTAAAAGGTGATCATAGGAGAATCTCTATTTTCCAGAAGAGTTCTCTTTTGATGCTGTGAGACTGAGTCCAGGTGTAAGTTAAAACACCTGATAAATTCAATTCTTCTCTCATTTATTCTGAAATATAAATACTTTTATTTTTCTTATTAAATTTTTCATCTGAAAAGATCAAGGAACTGGATCACATAGATCATTTCGTCAGGAACTTCCATTCCAATTATATGTACAGAAGCAACAAAACACTTGCAAAGGTATAGACAGCTCTATTTCAATGAGTTAGTTACTAATTTACACTGAAAAAACATAAAGTTGTCATAGCTGAGCAGTTAAAAAACCCCCACCTTGCAATCATTTGATGGTTCTTCAGTGAATAATGGAAAAGAGTTTAGAGTGCTTAACCACAGACACCAGGAAAAAGGGGAATTGCATCATTAAAGAAACCCAGGCTGGTTAATTGCAGGTAATGGCTATAAATAATGACAGCAGAGAGTGCTGAATGACGTAGGAGAGAGAATATTCTGTCTCTCAGTTGTAATTGCTTAAAACAAACAGTTTGGTCAATCTGAACTTATTCGTGACTGTGTGTGCTGCTCCTTCCAGAACGGTAAACATTTGGCTGAAGCTGTCAGGGAGCAGCTTCCATGTGTTCTGCATCCTACAAGTGGTGGCAGAGGAGCCGAGCAAGGAGAGGGAGAACACGGAATACGTTCCTCTCCTCTCCTCAGCCCTGCCTGTTCATTTCCCCACCCAGGAACATTCTGTACACACATGCACACAAACATGGTTTTGCCTGGTGCTCTACAGCCTCATCACTGATTCTTCAGGAAGACATTAATTATGTAAATTGCTCCTAAAAAAGGAGAAATGTTCTTCTGCCAGACCATTCATCTTCTACTGCAGCCACCCTCAGTGTCCTGTGAGTCACTCCACAGCTGGAACTACCTGTGCACAATGCCTGGAAGTCAACTGAACAAGTTATGGCTGATGCACAGCAGAACCAATGAGAGCTAAGTCACAAGGAAAGGGACCACCAAACTAAATGTATTTGGGTTTCATCTACTTCATATTAGCGTGTTTGGAAGAACGTTTATTAGGACACAATCTTTGCCTGTACATGTCACATATCATTCCCAGTAGCTCCCTTTCTGAGATTACTTTCTTGGCTGAGGCCCCCAAGACACCATGCAGTTTGATCTCTACACTTTCAAACACTCATCACCCAAATATCCAAAAGATTCATGACCTACTTGGGCCACCCTTACTTCAAATGGCAAGTTGAGTGTATCAGGAACAGCGCTGCATGTGAGCTGGAAGCATTTATTTATACTGCAGTCCATGAAGTTGATCTGTGTCTGTCTGATGCCACATGAGAGCAAGTCAAGGGAAGCAAACAATGAATAAAACTCATGTATCCCTCTGGTGATGTCTCCAGGCAGCAGAGTAAACAGCAGCTCCTATTCCTAGTGCTCTTACTTCAAGGCTCTTATAAGAGCTGTGAGCCTTAGAAGCAGCAAACGAGCCAGCATAGATCTATGCTGAAAATGGGGTGCTTTCCACTTCTCAGCATCCTCTTCTCACGCACACAGCCCTGCTCCTCTGAGAACAGCCTGGTTATTTTCACTACAAGCTCCATTACATCCCTTAAATGAGAAGAGGAACCCACTCCTCCACATCCACGGTTGTGTGAACCAGTACTACAAGAGTCTCAAACCACCAGTCCCTCTGGCTGACGGCAGGAAGGAGGCAGAATGTCAGCAAATGTCAGTCCTGGCCTTGGCTTGTCTGGGTCTGAGGCAGCTGGCCACCAGGTATAAAACCCTGAGAGCTCCAGTGGACTCACATCTTCCTGCACAATGGATTTATGGAGCTCTTGTGGAACATATTTCTAAGGCAACACAGACACTTACAGCATTGAACAGCTGCACCACTTAAAAAGTGTATCCCTCCATTTCATGCTTGTTGTACATTCCTAGGACATGCACTATCTGTATGTGCTTTTGTAAGCCACTAAACTCTTTGAAAGCAGTGGATCAGGACTCTGAAGAGGATTATACTGAATCGTTTGTCTCTGCTGATCAGTGCAAAAGAAGGGCAGAGAGATTTTGACAAGTTTTATAAAATTATGCCCACAAGAGCAGCGCTAAGTACTGCTCTACAAACAACAGGAGACAATAGCCACGACATTCTCCTCAGAGAAACTGAATAGACATTCAACCAGAACAGATTCATTACTACTGCTGGAACCATTTTAATCCCACCCGTCCCCTCCAGGATGGACTCCTTGCTGCTCTAAAACAGGCAGAAGGATATTTTTTTCAGGAAGCTCTAACTGCTACCTGAGGAATGAGATGCAATTTTGCCCCAGGGAGAGCCAGGTGCTTTGCTTTGCTGCTTGTCTCACAAAAGTTGTCCCCTGCAATAGAGCACATTTGTATTGGGTTAATGTAATCAAAGGCACCCTGCTGTCTGGTCACTGACCTGTCTGTAAACAACAGATGACATGGTGCCTTGAGCTGCTATTGCATATAATTACCTATTGAGTTGTGACCATTGTGAACGAAACAAAACCATAACTTCACCTGCTGTTGTTGGCCTCTTTTCCAGCAAGGAACAAAGCCTATAAGCACCTCAACTTTGAGCACCGTTTTGTCCTTCACTGCTTCTCACATCTCCTCCAAATGAGTTTGTGTGCTCTTCCTCACACCTGGAACAATTTTCCTAGCTGCACTGGCAAGGTCTAACCTTTCTCTGTCTTGCTTTAAATCCCTTTTATATCGTTCTCCTTTCATTCAACCTTTTGATGTTACAGCTTCCTCTCCTCTGCCTGCGCAAAGGTGAAAGTTGTCTGTTACCTGATTGTATCTCACCTGCCCTTGATTGTGCTCACTGTGATAGAGGCCACAGGCACAGATTCCCACCTGATGTGAATCCTGCAGGTGTGCTGGGGTGGTGCACAATCATGGATCGCAGAAAACATGGTGAATAAGGAACACTGTTCTCTGGTTTCCAATACAAGAGTAAGATCAGGAGGAACCTGCTACCTGTCAGCTCAAAACCCACAGGAAGCTGCTTCCACATGCTGTCTGGTCCAGCTGCAGAGCTGCTCACCCCAGACACTACAAATTGAGCAACCGGACACCTTACTGAAAGAACAAAACCCACTGGGAGTCATGAAATACAAAGAACTCTCCCCAGGTTCAGACACTCCCAAGTGTCTTCCTTTTCCTTAAGTTGGAAACTGGGAAAGTATTGTGGGAATACCTCGGCACACCCACTGTACTCTTCCCTGAGCAAACCCTGCAAGCTGCTGTAGGGGACAGCACGATGGGGTAGGTAGAGCTGGCATCTGGCCCAGTGCAGATCTTTATCCCAGCAGTTCACACCTGTGAAGACACAGCACCGTGTGTGTCAGTGCAGGTGTGGACAGCCACGGGAGGAGCCCGATACTCCTGCAAGTGAAACAGCAGGAGAAGTGACCTCCAGAGAGCGTTTGGTGCTCACTAGCAACTGGCTCTGATAGCCACTCAACTACAGCTGCTGCAAGCCAGTAGCTAATACACACTTACCTCTGTTGTTCATCAGTAACTCAGAAGTTACTGGGACATGACATTCGTGGAGGTGTTCAAAGAAAAGGTTCCATTACAGTATCTGGCAATGAAACAGAAGCCAACTGACACTGCCAACGACAAGACGCTTGTTTGTCTTGGTTTTCTTTCGATTATCAAACTGAAAGTCTATTTGGCCAAATTAGATGAAATCTGCTTTCCCTTTTTCCTCTAATTTTTGTCAGAAGTCTGATGTAAAGCCCCTACAGAAGTATGACCAAGTTATGTTAGTATCACCCTTTCTACTTCATTTACAAATGAAAACCTATATATGCCAAGACTGAAACGCACACAGGTTATGTTAAACATTATCTGATTATTGCTCAAGTGTCAGAACAGCTCAGATTGTACAAAACTGCAGCAGCAAACTCATATATTAATCATTGAGGAACAGCTCACAAACAAATACAGGTATTTGATGGCATCACCTGTTTCAATATAAACACAGCTAGGCAACAGGAGCCTTCAATGAACTGGCTTTAACTGATAGACTTCAGTGTTTGCATATGGAATCTTCTTTTAGAAAGTTTTTTTTTTGACTTCCAAAGAGTTCCTTGCTTTGGAAATATTTTGGGCAACATGAACAAAAGCTTCTTGTCTGAGATATTATGTAGGAATGAGCGTTAAAGACAAAAGCTAACATTTCAGAATATGTGATTGTAGCCTCTATTTTGAAAATGCCTCCTGAAGAACAGTTGGTTATCAGAAATATTTTTAAAGTAATTTAATCATAAATTTCCAGGACAGTCTGCACTCCTCATGTTCTCTGAATCAGCCAAGCTCCAGTTCTTACAAGATCACCCAGTACCAGCACAAATGACTGTTTTAGACATCTTCTTAGGCTCTCCCTTAAGGGTCACTGGGAATGAGCAATGAACTGAGGCAATAGTAAAACGATGCATTTAGCTGCCTGAATCCTTTTGTGAATGAAGAGGGGTCTGATCAGTTCCTATTTACCTCATCACACTTCTGGTTTCAGAATGGACTTTGGGGGCTTCATCACTGCCTAGCAGAGAACATTAATGCTTCCATTAATGCTACATGTAAAAACTTGGAATAGGTATTTGGAGAGATGAGAACAAGAAGGAACAGATTACTATCAATCACTGCTGACAGGAAGCCATTGGTACTGGAGAAGGTGAGGCTGGACTGATCAGACAGCAATCATCTGAGAGAGAACATTTCATTAAACAGTGAAAACAAGCAGGACCCATTTGCTGTGGAGCAGCAGCGCCGAGTGACTCATGCTATTGAACAATCCTGACTCGAACCTGTTGAGGATCTTGGCCCAGCCTTCCCTTTTCAGTATTAATCCGACTAGAAACGTGTCAATAGCCCTCTGGGCTGCTGCCTGGCAGCTGGATAAACAGCAGAGCGAGCCCATCTGGGCGCTCAGGTGCCCGGCAGCAGCAGCCCGGTCAGACCGGGCGGTGCCGCCGCAGGCTCCGAGGGGCGGCTCGCAGGGCGTGGGGCTCGGCAGGGGCCGCGCTCGGAGCCGCCCCGCGCCCCCCGCCCGCGGCCATCCCCCCACCCCCCACCCCCGGCCGCACCAGCGAAACCC
>VXBT01004534.1:499639-545901 GCA_013400235.1 Oriolus oriolus
AGAGCCATCAGCTCCCTTTGTGGAATGTCAAACACTCAATGCTCCTCATGCAAGAGGTACAGAGACCATTTCAGAAACTAGACTGAGCTGCTGACAGCTCCCAGGCCAAAGCCCGTTAAGAGTCTTATACAGGAGAAAGCCTTAGGCAGGATTCACAAACTGGAATGAACTGCTACCAGGTTCCTCCCTTCCGCCCAGACTTCACTGGCTCTGCACACTGCCAGCAAGTGCCCAGACTTCCTGCCCAAATGCAGACTTCTAAAGCTGAAAATTAGATCTTACGAACATCCTTGTGCTACAAGGGCCTTAATCCCTCCAAAACCACATTTCCATGGTGCTTGTTTGTCGCTTCCATTCATTTTAAAAAGCCAACCAGTGCCTGGCAAACCAGAATTAACCTTTCACATTTCTCTGGGACTGCTATTCCTAAACTGGGATCCTTCAGTAAAATGATGCATTTAGCTGCCTGAGTCCTTTTGTGAATGAAGAGGTCTGATCAATTCCTATTTACCTCATCACACTTCCCAAGTGCAAGCCAAGAGTACTTTCCCCAAGAGTAAGCCATACCACTACTTTAAGAAATATATATTCAACCCCATTCTTCTTCATCAAGCAATCCAGAGGAGACTTCTCCAGATAATCACCTGAGGAAGAGCAAGGTGACAGACTGAAAGGATGAAGGACTAGTTCATCACAACAGCATTATTTTAAATCCTACAGTCCCATAGAGTGAAATCAGTTCAAATAGGTCACATGAATGAGCCTTTATCCAGGTGTTCCAGAGGGGACAGCACAAGGAAAGTTCTGTCAGCATCTCCCTGGTAGGATTTCCTTTGTGGCTTGCTAAAGGACACAACAAGCTCCTCATGAGAGCTATTAGGCTGGAAAGGCATCCAAGTACCAGCAGTGTGCAAACCAAGCTCAGGAGAGAGAGAAGCTCACTCTTGTCCTCGATGAATGCTGTTGTGCTGTGCTGTTTGAAGGACAGCTGCTAACATGGGCAGGGTGAGGGCAGGAGCACCTCCCCTCTCCTCCATCAGGCATGAAGTTGTGTATGGGGGGAATAACTACAACATTTTTGTTATGCACTGAGGTAGCATTAACAGTTTTGTACTTGTTTTCTCAGCAGCTGTTAAATTACTGCACCTTTCCTGCACTGGCTACCAAAATCTGCTGCAGAGATCTGCTTGGTACTGTGTTTGTTCCTACCCACCCAGGTTAATGTGGTGTTGAGGTCAGGCAGTAGCACCACTACCTTGAGCTTAGCCTGGCTTTTATCTCATCATCCACTCCACAATGAGGCCCTTTCATCTCTAAAAACCCCAGAGCCCCGTGCAAACAGTGAGGCCCAACAGCAACAGGGCACTGGCCCCTCATACAGCAGCACCCATTGACACTCATCCACCGGAACAGCTCTACTCCCTCAGCTCTTGGCAGTGTCATGCCAGACAAGTAATTTTTAAAATTATTGTATGTTAGCAGAAGATTTCAGGCTTAGATTTTAAAGCTGGCTCAGACATATAATTACATTAATACACTATATTGTGAAAGAATAATAATAGAAATACTGATTACACATTTAAAAGATTTAGACTTGAAACCATCCTACAGAATAAAGCTATGATATAGCCTGACATATCAATTATTAAGAGCCTCTACTATTTAATTATCTGATTTCAATAGCTCTGGGAGATTAAAGAGGAATACTGGACTCTATTATATTAAATACAGGAATGGGCTCCGTCCAAGGCATTTGCTGGAATGTGACAATCAACAACACCCCACTGCAAAAACCACCAATACAAGCATGAGAGGGGAAGGAATCCACTCCACAGCTGAGGGGCAAATCCATGGGAGCTTTCCCTGGAAATCCAACACAGGACAAGCAGGAGTGTGAAAGCAGCAGTTGTCATCACTTGTCACAAAACAAATGATTCAAGGTAAAGAAAGCAAACCCACCAAGTCATCATGTGATCAGTAATAAACCAGAACAAATAAAGATCATTTACACACTGCATATACCCAATTTCAGCTGTGGTTTTTAAAGCAGCCTAGGCAGCTTTCCCCTCTGCCAGATACAATGAAGGCCTTGAGAAAGAAAAGTCATTTTTCCAGTGGGCACATACAAACAAAGGTAATTAACATGAGACCATGTGAACTGAAGGTTCAACACAAAATCTTGAAATTCTCTTACTATAATCTGACCATTTGATGACTTCTGAATTCAGAAACTGGTCTAAAATATTGTTCCAAATCAGCCCAAATTAACCTACCAATTTATTTCTATAGCTGGATATAGGGAGGAAAGTACAGAAATAATCAATGGACTGATGTACCAAATTCCAGTCTTCTCTTAGATGACAAACAGTGGAGGACATTGTCTCTCCTTTGACTTTTCACAAAGCAGTTCATTTATTTATTTGTTAGTTTTCTGAATTGAAGTCTGTATGCCACAGGCTGTAGCAAGTACGGTGAAAACCAGGGAAAGTGGTGATCTGATATTCACTAATACAATTCAGCAAACCAGGACTCTGCTCGACACTTAACATGAAGGTATCACAAAATCAGCTTTGGTGACCTGGCAAATGCTGCTTCCTGTCAGGTTCAGCCCTGAGAGGTCAGCCTGGAAAGCATTCCTGGGATCTCTTCTCAGCTATTTGAAGACCAGGATCAATTCACATGAGGAAAATGCATAGTCTTTGCTGCCAAACACAAAAATGGACCACTTAACACAGCTCTAACTTTCTTTCCCCATTCTTGTTAATTAATTGCCAAGAGTAAACATAGAGAAGGTAAAGACAACCAAACACAACACAGCCATTGAAGAGCTGTTAACCAACACAAATACTGAGCAGAAGTAGCGTTTCCTAATCACCTTGAAATATTCCTCAAAGAAGAGAGGCAATGGGATTTTCTCACCATCTCAAGTACTTTTATAACCTGCATTAAAGCCGCATCCAAAAAGCCATCAAACACCACAAAACCCCTTTACTCTGTGCAGTAACGCCGGTGGTACTGGAGGGAGGGAAGGTGTTCCTGCATCCGGAGCTCACAGCTCTCTCCTGCAGTTCTGCAGAGGGGAGCCTGAGACACAGACTTGAACCACCTGTTCCAAGTCTCACAGGAAGCCTGGGGCAGAACACAGAACCGAGCTGCCTTTTTAGCTACAGAAATAAAGGAAATAAAGATGCCATCGTGCTCCCTCCTATCAGATTCCATGCACACCAGCCCCAGGCAGCCAAGGTGCACTTGCCAACTTCATCTCAAAGTTCTGGGAAAGCTGATGTCTCCCTCAACAAGATCAGAGATGTCCAAGTGCTCTGTCTCACAGAAAAACAGAACGTGTCCAGGAACAGTTCCTTATGCAAATTCACATGCTGTGAATTACCTGAGGATGAAATTACTTCTTTCAGAGCTGTCACCTTCAATGTAGTTTCTTTTTAATTTTCCTGCCATCTGCTATAGAAATAATAATAATAAAGCAAGGACATGGCACACTTCAAATGCTACTATATTGTATATAGAAAAACCAACCCTAAACCCAACAAAACCAACCCACATACCCCTTGTTACTTTTAGAATATTCTAGAAGCAAAAGTCTTTTCAGACAGATAAGCCCAATGGTGAGGAGAGAATCAATGCCCTGCACAGAATGCCATCCTGACTCCAGGTAAGTTCTCAACCTCTAAAAGAAACAAGGAAACCCCAAACCAACAAAAATAAAACACTCTCAACAAAGTAAAACCAACTTTAATTAAATTCCTACATAATCCAACATTTCTATGCAGAACAACTGTTTAGTCAAAAAGTAAATATATGTGTTTAATTCTCTTTCAAATGTCCACAAGAATCAAGAACTACCAGTGTTCCTTGGAGAACAAGCAGTAGTTAAAACCTCTCTTGCTGATATTCAGGAACAGTTCATTACATCTTTTAACCAGCAGTTCCCTATTGCACGTAACAAATTTGCTCTCCATTTAAAGCACCTAAAAGCCTGGTACCTCACTAAATAAATTAAAACAAATCCAGTTTCTTCAGCAACCATCTTCAACATATATATCTTGGTAAAGCAACATTACTGCAAGCTCTTAATAAATACAGAGAGAAGATCGATGACTTCGCATTGGTGTTCCGTGGAACGATCTTTTCCCATCAACACTTGCCTCTCCAAACAGTTGGGGTTTTTGGTATGTATGCTCTAAAAATCACTTTGTGTAGTATATTTAATGAAAACATCCCTTACATAAGTCAGTACATTTTGCAGGGAAGGACTGAGCTGAGATACGAATTTCAGTGTAAGGCTGGCAGGAGCTTCTTGCTGAAACCAAACCAAATTGTCCCTCTCTGGGAGCTGAAGGCAAAGCCCCAGGGGCCGAGTGGGAGACTGTAACCAACGAGGGATTCTCAGGCATGTTTGGAATTGGCCTAACCTTCCTCATTCTGAAAGGCTTCTTTTATGTGTTAAGTCAGAGGAACAAAATTGTGCAACCCTGAACATCTGGATGCTGCATCACTCTCAGAGGCCTCCCCCCACCCTCCGAACACCCACCCTTCCTTCGGCAGCAGCACGAGACATGAAGCAGCTCCCTGCAGTGCAGTGACACCATGGTTGCTATTTACAGTAGAATTAATGCATCTGTGCCAGTAGGGCAGAGGTCATATGAAAAATATACACAATATGCTCATTTTTAGCCAGATTAGGATATAAAAAAAAATTTACTCTTCAAGTCCTAACTTTAAACAAAGAACAGTTCTGTCAGAGGTCTTCAAACCTCCTGAGGATATGTTAGAGCACATTACCCTAACGTACAAAAACAAATATTTACACCTCCATAAAGTACCAAAGAATTTTTAAAAATGCCTAGTAGCTCTCAGCGTGCAAAGTCAGCAGGAACTGATTATCCAGGATGTTCACTAATTGTAGAGACAGTCTTGGAATCAAGCATTCAGAAGCAGAGTGCAAAAGACTCAGGAATTATTTCAGTCCATTTGTTTTCGTTGTTTCCTTTTGTGTTTTGGATCAGTTCATAGAATCATAGAATGTGCTGAGTTGGAAGGGACCCATCAGGATCAGAGTCCAACTCCTGGCCCTGTGTGGGGCTCCCCAAGAACCACCACGTGCCTGAGAGCGTTGTCCCAACGCTTCCTGAAGTTTGTTGGTCCATTCGACAGAAACCCTTTACAAACACTTATCAAGGTAACCTTCAGCTTAGTGCAAATGCCAGAATCTTCTAGGACCTGTAATCTTTTCTAACAGTGTGAGCCATCCAGTTCACTTTAGTAGTCCAACTTTCCCGCAGAGCTTCATCAAACTTTTGCTTAAACTGTTTTAGTGCTTCTTCCTCACTCTTCCCTAAGGCGAGGGAGTCCTAAGACAACAGGGAAACAAGTACAGTTAGGAATTTTAAAAAACACAGTTAAAGCCTCCTTCACCTTTTAACACAAGCCAGTCTGTTTTGTTCTGCCTTGACACTTCTTCCACTTACTATTCATTGAGCAATACATCAGTTGGTTTAAATAATACATCTTTCTGGTTTTAAAGATAAAACTGAAAAAGAATGAAGCAAATAATTTTCACCTTTACAAGTCTATGCTTGTGCATGAGCCAATATGTAAAATACCCCTGAGATGACTCCATTTCAGATGCACGGATCCTGAAGTCATCCTTTGAGCACTAGGACTGACTACACACCTTGTACTATAGAGCTGAGAAAGAAAGCTTTGAGGACTGTGCAAATCTTGACAGAAATGGAAAGCAGCTAAAATGTATTAATCTTGGAAGCGAAAATTCACATCCTGGAAAAATGCCGAGTCCTGCTGAGCTGTAGATCTTACTTTACCTTGAGATACTGGATGTCCTTGATAGAGGTTAGCTCTGGCAGCCCTGCAGTCAGCATCAGTGCAAAGAGGGTAATAAATAGGTTCCCGTGCTTGCGCAGGATCAGGTAGGCTTCCTCACAGTACTGCCGGAACCTGCGTCCAGCCCGGGCACATGCAAGGAGCACAACATGGGAGAGCTTACACAGATGGAAATGTGTGCAACCACTGCCAGAATTTGTTATCTGGTCTAACAAAGACAGACTGTAGGAACACGGTAACAGAAAGGACAGAGATGTCTGCAGAACCCCCAGTGCATTCTCACAAACACACCCTGTGTCTCCCCAACAAGCCCTTGGTACAGAACACCACCAGCCGTTCTTCAGAAAGAAAAAAAGTGCCAGAGGTCATGGCAGTGTCCCACCTCCCTGAGAACCTGTTAAGTGAAACGCCCTGATGATCCTATAGGGTGGGCTACAGTGGAAAACCCAAAGCTCTGTTGCAGTCCCTCTGTACCAATCCAGCCTTTCTCTAATCTCTGTCACCTCTAATTCCTTCCGTGGTCAAAACTGAACTGACTGCCAGCGCTGGTGGATAACGAGCATGTGGCTCCTTATGCCCAAGCATCCAAGCGAGGCCAGGATGGGGCAGCACGATGAACGTGCCCTGATGAACAGGAAGGGCAGAAGAGAGCCTGTTCCTAAGGGCAGTGCTGCATCTTGCTTGAACAACAGTCTGGCAGCCCTGCCTGGAGCCCAGAGCTGCTGAAGGCAGAGAGAGCCCAGCAGAACCTGCCACCTCCTGCTGTGGGAGATCAAAAGCAACTGCAGAGCTGCAGCTTCTGATTCTCAAGTAATCTGTGGACATTCCAGCTCAGGGAGAGCAGCAGATAGTCCTGTAAATGCGTGTTGGCACACTTCCACACAAGTGCAAATGAGCAAACCAACCCCAGATAGGTTCTGGTATGCTGGAAATTATCATGTCAATTACAAATAGATCAAAGTAACACTCACCGGCCAAATTTTTCAGTGTTCCCTGTTTTTCCTTGTTGAATAACATGAATGAAATCATAGGTGAGTATGAAAGGTACCCGTTCCCTTTTAATTCCAAACTTGGACTTAAAGTTTCCAAGAATATGCCCAAAATCTATGTGAAAGAGCTAAAAAAACAAACAAACAAAAACAAGTGAAAATTCATTTCTCCAGCAAAATGTGTCAGTTTTCTAATATCTCTACAGGATCCTGGTATCAAGAACAGTTAACTCCTAATGCGACTCTCTACAGCCCATGGTTCCAACCCTTTGGGAGTATTTAGTTCTAAAACATTCCAAGATTTAAAGTCAGTGATAATGTCCACACTCTTATGAGTGACCACTGCAGCAAATCAATGTGCAAAAGATTCTCTCAGGTTTAAGCGGCTGCTGCCACGAGACATCTTGTTGGCAGTATCAGACAAAAATGAGCCCAAGGATGAGCCCACAAGGCTCAACATCATCATATCCAAACCCTTCCTACAAGGACAGAAGCAAAGGTAGCAGAGTTGAGTTAATCTGAAGGACCCTGTGGCAGTTCCCCATGTTAGAACTGAAGATAAGGGCATTCCAGCTTTCTTTCAGGAGGTACAAACTTAAAAAAACTGCAAATGTATGTAAAACTCTCAATTTTATAACCCTTGCTAGTTTTCTAGGCAGAATAATTTCAATTAAATCAGACAAGTTACAGTACAAAGTAACAATGAAGAAAGCACGTGTCTAAGAGCTCCAGGTTCTGAGTGCACAGCGTGGTGCTGGTACTGGGTTCCACACTGAGCATTTCTGCAGGGCTGAGCTGTAGAGACTCACTTCAGGGAAACCACGCTGCTCCGAAATGCAATTCATGGATTTTTAAGGGCGGTCTTTTGCAAGATACTCTAAGACCACTTTTACTCAATGAATTTGAACCATTAAAATGCCTCTTGGATGTTCTGTAAAAGCTCTACAGAACAGCCTCCCTTGCTACAGAATTGCTGATGGATCAGGCTTTGCTCTGCCCTTCCACCAGCATTACATTTCCGTTCCTTGACGCTCTCTCCAACTCTCAGTGAACCACAGACATCAGTCCTGACCATGTGTGGCTTTCATTTCACCAAGGCACTAAAGAAATTACAAGTTCTCAAGAGAACTCTTGCACACCTGAGATACCAAAGGCATTCTGCCTACAGAAGGGATTTTTACCTGCCCATTTTTCCTGACCATGATGTTGTCACTGTGTCTGTCACCAATTCCCAGTACATACGTAGCTACACAGTAGCCAGCACAAGACAGAGTAAATTCTTCGATGGCTCGATCCAAGTCCTCTCTGTAACCACAAAGAAAATTATATTAGTGCACACTGTTGGAATTCATGTCATGTCTTGGCCTCAAAAAGGATTTTTGCTTGTTTAAACCAGAAGTCCACCAGGGTGCTGTAAAACCAGAATTACTTGACAAAAAAATACTGTAAAGGTAGTTTTGGAGAATAAGCAATACAAAAGGCAACATCAAGGCTTGAGACCCATGTAGGTTTCTTGGGTTTGTTTGTCTTGCCAAATTTAACATACCTTACTCAACAGCACACAGCCAAAATGCTGCAAATGCCAGGCCCAAGGGTACCATGAATCTCAGTCAGAATTTGACACACTAGAAGAACAATTAACAACAAACCACACCTTCCTCAACACCGAAAGAGAAACTTAAAAGGAATTTTGTAGCTTATACTACAGCTGAGAGAATAACTGTAGAAATTACCCTAAATTGTATTCCTTCAGCCAGTTCAAGAGCGCGTCCTTGTTGAAGGCAGCGGCTGCAGCAACATTGCTGCTGTTTAACTGAATGTCAGCAATGGTTTCTGAACTAGAAACAGCCTCAATAAGGCCAGAGTGATCCCCAGTGGCTAAACAGCCATACGGCAATATCCTGAAATGAAACACAGAATCATGTTAGAACCTAAAACAGCAACATATTTCTTTAATGTATTCAATTTTTGGAGATGGCTGAATACTCATTAGAACAGTAAACTCTCAAAGGTTAATGTACGGGAATTACTTGTAAAGGTAAAAGACCAGCAATACATTTAAAACATTCATTATTCCTACTATGTACATATATGCAAAAAAAGGAGACATTTTTAAAAGCCTAATTTTTCCTTTTTACTGAAACTTAGTTTCTTGTAATTTCCCAGGATGAGCCGCAGAGGGAGCCCTGTGCCTGCATGTGTGAATTCCTACCCAGACAGACACTGACCTGCTCTAGTTCATTCCCTATACATTATTGCTGGAAATGGAAAACAGAATCTTATCCTTTTCCACCTTCTTCCTACTTCAAATGAAAATGCTAGAAATCCTTCTAGACATTAACATAAAGAATGTTCTCCAGCTTTTACTCAATTGAAGCATAGAAACCCAATGAAAAACAGGAATACATCTCTTAACTTGCTTGGTATCTCAGAACACACCTGTGCATTCACATACCGTGACCAGTGAAAATACGTCTTACCATATCACTGCATTACAGTAAGACACAGTTAAAGATGTAAATCAAGGAGAGATGTGTCTAAATATATAAATGTATTTTTTCCAATACATTTCCTCACTCCAGACGCTTAAAAAGCTAAGAAGAATGGCAACATCCCACGAGATGGGAGCTCAATGTGGGCAATGGAAACTTACAGCAAACTTTTCAAAGGCATTGCATCGCAAATTGAGGTGTCTATTCTTGTGCCAGGCAGCTCAGGCCAAGAATATTATCTCAATTATGGTCATGGTCCCATGTATAAGAAAATGGATACCCACAAAAATCTACACTGCAGTACACAAGGTATAGACCAGCACTCACTGACTTACAGAGCTGTATAGAACAATTGCAGGACATATTAAAATTGATGCATGTGCCTTCAGATATACACACATACATATAAAGAAAAAATACTGCTGGTGAAGCTGTCATTAGTATTTATGTATAAAACAGATATTAAATTTGATTGCTACAAAGTATAACCACATCTCTTAACTGACACAGCCTATTATCCCAAGCCATGGAAGAAAAATAAATAAAATTCCATACAAAATTAAACACAACTTTTCTGGCCTTTTAGCTATTAGGGAACGGAGCAGTTTCTCCACTTAAGGGATAACACAACTGAAGTGGTGCAAGTTAACGATATAGTCTGGGATTCCTCCCTACTGGCAACAAAGTGAACTGAAAACCAGATTCAACAGGGTATTTCAAGAGCACTCAACTTCAAAACAACAATAGAAGTGCAGGCTTGGAACATTCTTCCCGTTTCTATTCTGATCCCTTCCCAGTCCCAGCCCCGCTCCCTGGAGCAGCGGCTCTCCCAAGGAGCAGAGGGTGGCTGGAATTGCCGCACACCGGCGCCCGCGGCACGAGGAAGCTCTGCCCATCCTTATCACGACACCGCAAATGGGAGCCAAATCTCGCCAGGTTAAAGTGCACGCTGGCCTCCTTCCATGGCATTTCAACCCACCCTACTCGCAGCTGAACTGGGCACACGGCCAACAACTTCCCCTTCAAAAGCAAGCAACGATGAAAGCCTTTGGCCCCTTGAGAGCTGTGTGCTTACAACTGGAGGAAAAAACATCCTTGTCAGAAAGACAGTTTGACAGGAGTCAAGTTAGGGACAAATCCTCTGGGCCCTTTCCATCTCATCCTGGTCTTTCTGACTTCAACATCTGTCAGCAGGATATGCTCCCTGCATTTTAAAGCGAGCAAAAGCCATGGACAGATCAATACTGAAATCCTGGGCAGGACAGAAAATTCTCTTCACTCATTTAATACTGATCTTTATTTCAAGTGTTTAATTCTCCAAAGCAGTGCCCTTCCAAACACACTCAAAATACTGGTGATTTATCAATACATTCTCTGTAACTTCAGGTCTAATAGTTTAAAAATGATGACATTCTTAAGAGCTGTAACAAATACATTTTTCAGTATGTGTGTGAACTCTGATTTCAGTCATACACAGCCACGTAACCTCAGATCTCACACACGTAAGGGAGATAAAAATGAAAACCTACTATAGACAGGCACTGAAACAAAAAAGTGTTTTGGAGAGTGTCCTGCATCTGGTCAAAAAGTAACCAAGTATTAAATACTTTTATGACAATTTACCACAGCAAAGGTGACTTGACATAGATCAAACTCCTCAAATTCATGATTTTCTGTTGCTGTTACTTTACTCATTTCTCCACTAACACAACTTTGATGCTGTAACACAGGTAAAGCAGCCCAAATGTTTTCTGATGCAAGGATTTTCCTGAGAGGTGCAGCACCACAGACCCCACAGCATCCTTGGGAAGACAGATGTTATGCTCCTCTGCTGTGACATGTATTTGTAATAGGCTATCTGCTTCCTGCTCAGTGTTCAGGTAAAAATTTGTCTTAGAAATTAAGGTGTGGGCATTAACTAAAAAATATACTTTTTGCTTTGGTCACTTCTCTCTGCTACTTGAGTGATGTTTGTGGTAAACTGACCAGAGGCAGACTCCTCTAAATGTCAGTATTTGTCTGGGTGCTGGCCCTTGGTGCTCATGGCTGGCTCTGTTCTGAGAAGAAGATCCAACCTACAGCCCAGGCTTTCCTCAGCTGTGCACAAAGCGAGAGCCCAGGATGAAGGACCTACAGGAACACGTGGTTCCATCCTCCTGCACACACCTCCTGCCCTGTTTGTCACCCCTGAGACAAATTAGTTGACAGTTAAACAAACAAACAAACATTTCTCCTCCTTCAGCTCTCAAAATCAATATATATTTAGCGTTCCTATCTAGAGCTGAGAAATCCCACTGGGAATATCATGCTTGCTTTAGACACAGACTGAGCTTTCATTTTCAATCACTGCTAAAGAACTAAGTGTGGATTGCGGCGCAATTAGAAGGGAACTGATCCTGTCCCCAGCTCCTCGGCAGCGGTGCATTGGCTGCCATTTGATCCATGCCCCATGGAAGCTGTACAATCTGCTTGTAGCAAAAACATGACTGATGGGGAGAGGCAAGAGCAAGAACTTCTGCCCTGACACTGCTGGCACAAGTGAGAAGCCCTGCTTTTACTTGGGTGGAGTTACCAGACTCTGTAGTGGAAAAAAGTTGAAAATTACAAAATCCATTGTCATCCACAAATGGAAATAACTTCAGGGAAACTAAGGATGATACAGGGCAAGAAGCAAAGACTGCACTCATTGGTATGGGCATACAGCACTGTATTTTTCAGGAAACCAGGTCTCTGACACTACTTTTCCAGCTGAGACCATGCCTCTCACCCAAGCAAAAAGTAACTAATGAGTCCTGACTCATGAACATGGCAAAGAACTCATCTCCACCACTCCTGGCTCATAGATTCTGGAGTTGTCTTTTCTTGAAAGAACTCATCTCCACCACTCCTGGCTCATAGATTCTGGAGTTGTCTTCTCTTGAAAGAACTCATCTCCACCACTCCTGGCTCATAGATTCTGGAGTTGTCTTTTCTTGAGAGATATGCAGGCTATAAACACGGAGATGACAAAGCCTCACCCTCATGGCTGTGCTCTCATGCTCTGGATATTCAGAGTGCTGTTTTGTCCAATTCTGTTCCTAAGGAAGGTCACTGCAGAGCCTTCTCTTGGCAAGTGCCTGATTAATCTCTTTGACAGACACTGAATTGTAACCCTGCCTCAGTCCCAGGATTTTATTTTATAATGGCAACTATGAGCGGATGAATGGAAGGAAGATGCTCCCAGTTAAGCAAATAAATGGAAGAGGCCAAATATAGAACTTCAATTCTCACTAGGAACTTCCCCTTTCTACTTTTTTTTCTTTGCAGAGTTTTAAGAAAAATCTTGGACATCATAGCTACTTTTTGGTTTTCCTTTGTTGCTTTTAAAAAAAATGCCTTAGTCAGGAAAAACATATTTGATGACTCTAATCACTATTCCTGTTTGCTAGGCTTGGTGTGTGGCCTGGGCTGGAACCACAAACAGCTTCTGGGAAGACAGCTACTGAAGAATGCCTTATCTGGGATTCCACAGCTGCCAGAGGCTGTCCTTGCCCCCAAATGCTGGATCAGTCTCCTCACAGTCAATTTATAATGACATAAATTACCTAAAGTTTCCTCAAGTCAGTGTTCAACTTCACACACACTTGACCACCTCACTGCAAATGTACATTTCCAGAAACAATTTGTAATTCACATTCCCACCTTTCCTTCAGCAGTTTAAGTAACAAGTTGATAAATTTACTTACCTGTGCTGATGTTACATGCCTTATGTAGTTCCCACTACTATGCTTGAACCATAAAAAATTTGAAAAGAGCTCCAAGAATGTAAATTAAGTATTTCAGGTAATATTTAAATATAAGTACTTCTAGACTTGTAAACAACACTTAAAATTAAACACAGAGGATTACAGCTCTTGCACAGGCATACAAAATTTAATTTATGGCTAAAAATGGTTTATAATAATGTGACACCCAGTACCTTCTTTAGGACTACTTTCCTAAAGTGCAACGAGAATTTGAGAATTATATTACATAAAACTGGTTCATAAATTTGGGTGGAAAAGCTTCCCATGTACTAGAGGGCTGTGTGCTAACACTGAGCAATGACTGATACTGTTTCTCTTTGGAATGCTCTAGTGTTCCTTCAAAGAAGTCATGTTTACCTTATCAAGCGTATGAAGGTAAGAAGCTGCTTTGCAAGAGACTTTGAAAGATACAAAGATATTTCTGATAGAAAAAATGCATTCTGGCATCCAGTGTTTTACCAACAAGAGAAGGTGACTTCAGAACTGAAGATGTTCACAGTGGCTGGAAGTGCTGGTGTGAGCAGGAAGGAGAGAGGTAACGCTTCCCACAGCCTGTGCACCTTGGCTGTGACAGCTGAAACCTCTGGGGACCCAGACAGATGTGTAGAAAGGGGACAGTAGGGAAGGTGCCTAAAACCAGAAAAGCTTTACTTCTAAAAGCAGCCCCTCCATCCAAACAAACCAGCCCGCAAGAGATCCTTACCGGAGATCCAGGCCAGCCTCTTTCCAAAGAATGTCCATCAAGCGCAGAATCTGGAGTGTCAACATGTCCTGTCGGAGATCTGCAATGAAAGGTGAAACCACTGCTTCAATTCCTCACAAACTTCCTCAAGTTTCTAAGGCCTTCAGAAAAAGGGATCTAAAAATACTCACCCAGCCTAAGGGTTAAAGTGCTATTAGTCTTAATATATCATCCTGACTGGCAATGTCTTGTGTTTTGAAACTCAGTCAGAAGATGCTTAATTTGTTTACTGATGTCAGAGTAATCCATTATGGCAATACAGAATAATACAGCTCAAGTGCAAGCATGGCAATGAAGAAGGAAAAGAAAAAATTTAAAGTTTCTAGCATTGCTTACCATCACCATTTTTAAAGATGATCCCTACAAGATCTCCTCCAAACATTTTGTTATTGTACACTATCCAGAGAGGCTTCATTTTAGAATCCATATATCTACACTTCTCAACACTAGAAGAAAACACAACAGACGTTGTAGTCAAATAGGAATAATTCATCTGAAAAGATCTAAACACGTTTCAGAACATAAGAGAACATGTAGACTTCCAGTCTGGAAGTACTTAAATGCTGTCTCTGCTTTCATTCTGCTGCTAGGCCATGAGCACTTACCAAGCTATGAACACATTCATTACATGTGGAATGTATTTGATAATGACTGGTGAATGTATCTCTACTGCTTAAATCAAGCACCCTCATTTTCAGAGAAAATTGTTTTTATTTATATCCTTTCCCATCAGTTTTTATACTTCATATTTAAGTGCTGTGAAGTTTTAGTAGCCTTTGTGCTTATTATTATAAACAGAAGCGAGGAATGCAGTCTAAGTCACTTTTAGGCTTATATTTAAATATGTTTAGCCATGGTAATGCATTGACTAAGAGTATTAAGTTTCATGGTGGATCACAAAAATCTTCTAATTTAACTGATATCTTAACCTCAGGAGATGCCCAGCAGACCTTCTGTCACTATAGGAAAAGTTCCCCGTGGGAGCACATGTGCTGAACAATGCAGCCAGAGGAAGTTCAGACATGGATGTGTTTCTGCTCTACTGTTTCCATCCAAAACTACAGTGCAGTTGTGCTCACTCTTTACTTACTGCAGTTCTGAAAGTATAACAGAAGGATTCAGAGGAGACTGGAGGTCAGAAAGTGCTTCTCTGTAAGCATTTTGTTTCAAACACGTATGCATTGCATCTTTTCCTTTTGCTTTGCTTTGCTTCATGGCATTCAGCTTTATTAGACTATTTAAAGTCTTCATTTTATTGAGGGCTTCCACCTGAAAGAGATATTTTATCATTAAGAGTTATTGCTCTGATTTGAGATGTAATATAATGCAAAATCCCATTTCACAACAAAACCAAGTATTAAATAATTCTACAACTTTTTAAAAATGGAAATAATGGACGGAAATTAAGTCACTCATATTTCAGAAATATAATTTTCATAATTAACAGAGACACTGATGAGATGAAAGCTCCTAGGCTTTGAGTCACTTTTAAAAGCATGACTTAACATTTCCGAAAAAATGAATGAGGCATTTTAATGTATGACACATTAACACAAATTCTTTCTTCAAACTACAATATTTAGTTCCCTACTTCAACAAAGCACATGACATACATGCCCCTAGGCATGCTGAAGTCAACAGAAATACTGATTATTTCATACTCTAACAAACTGAGACATTACTTGAGATGAGCTGTGGATGCAGATACTTCACTGTTCACATTAAGTTGCATTCAACAAGGCATGGCCATGTGACCACTTGCAGAAAATTCTCACAGAGCAAAGTCTTAAATGTTTGTCATTAAAATCCTGCTGAAGTCAGGCAGAAGACAAAAGCTTTACTTGACTAAGGTGTTTGAAATCATACCATCTCAACTAAGCAAAGTTTTTACCTTAGAAATGTGTAAAAAGTCAAGGCAATTATTTACAATAATACAGGTGGGTTTAACTCCTTTCCCCCCTTCTGGTTTTGTAAAGTTTTTTACTGGTACAAAATCTCTAAGGATTTTGGTGATGTAACTGGTGATATAAATGTATAACACTGACAGAGCAAAGCCCTTTGGTAACAAACCTAGATAGCACATACAACAAATACAATTTCTACATCTAAGCAACTTTTTGACCAAATAGTTCTTACAACAATCAGCTGTGTTTGCACTCAGTAACTTGCTGAGCAATACACAGATTCTCTACCAAACAGCAGCAATGTAACAATTATGAAAGCTGTTTTCTATACAAGGAAGCTTCAGCCTAACTTACAAGGTGCTGAGTCAAAACTCACCCCTCCCACAGACTGAACCCTGGCAGGCAGGATGCTGTGGAAATTGTATGGAGTTTGATTATAAAACTGGGCAGTGGAGAGCTGCCAGGTCAGCCATCTGTCAAAACCAAAAGCGCTCTGCTTTTCCACTATTCTAGGAGCTGTACAAACATCAGTGACAAGGGAACAAAATGGAACCTGTGTTGTACAAACAGGAACTTTTTGAAGTATTTCTACTTTGAATTTCTTCCGTGTTTGCACAGTTGGGAATTTTTTTGCCCCTTCTTTGATTGTACTGACATTTGCTTCCTGTAAAGTGCACAAAAACTTTACTGACCTTACGTCTATTGCTTAAAGCATTTCACCACCTACTCTTTTCATGATTTTGACAATGCTAACAAGCACACATGGAAGAGATGGTCTTTTCCATGTCCTGTGAGCTGCAGCAATAAAGAGCACAACAGAACATCCCTGTTCCACATGCTCCCAAAGCACAGTTTCAATGCAGACAACCATCATCCACTGAGTGAACCTCTGTGGCCTGAAACAGTAAATACTTTAACTCCAAAGAGAGACCATTTTTCAAATATTTTTGTGATCACAACCTAAATTAACTCACTAAAACTGCATTAGAGACTTCAAACGTGATTTGTGAGTGTCTCTTAATGATCTGCTGATACAATTATTAGAGCTTTTAAAAGCAAACCTCTGGTGCTTATTAGGGTATTTAAAAGCAAACATATCTCTCCTTTGTTCTCTCTTTTTTTGTGTGTGTGTGTAAATGACAGACCTATATTAACACTAAAATGAGTATTTGGGTGATTTGCAACACCTTTTAACAAAAGCCAAAGCTGCAGGAAGTAGTCCTGGAGTAATCTAGGTAAAATTTAGAACAAGCTACCCTTACTGGAGGAAAAACTTCAAATGCACAGAAGCCCTTCTTCAGTTAATGCAGAGAGTCTCTGTTGTATCCAGCACACACACACACTGCTGAGGGTGTCTCACGTGTCTCAGAACACTGTAAAGCCAGCTCTCCAAGGTCCCACAGCACTGGCTGCCTTCTGGGCCATGGAGGCTGCTCCATCATTCAGCCCTTTTCATTCCCTGTGTCACTCACGCCTCCTTCTCCTCCGCACTGCCCAACTTTGTCAAGGTAGCCAATGCACCCCCTAGGAGCAATGGAATAAGGATGGGAGTTACAGGCTTGGATAGGTGAGGATGACAGCAAAGAGAAGTCCCTACCTGTTTAGCCAGCACCTTCATATGAGCCACACTCCCCCTGCAATAAGCTTCCAGTATCAAACCGAACTGCACTGACACGGCAGGGATGTGAACCTCTGACCTGCAAGGGGAAAAGCTTCTCATCAGACCACAGCATTTACAGAACTGCGTTGTTCCAGTCATTTAAAAAAACGAAACAAACACAAAAACCCCCAAAACAATCATTAAAACACCTCATGCTCACATAGTTGAAACAAAAAGCCAGATTTCTTAAGAAATGCTAGAACCTTTCTGTGCTGAAGACAACAAGGACAGGCCAGTTTTGATGCAGGATCCTTGTTTCAAGGCCCAGGACTGCTCTGGAGGCAGCAGTGTTCATGCCAAGAGGTAGTGACTGAGTACCTGTTTCAGGACTCCCTTTTATTCAGAGCAGCACTGAGAAGTCACTGAAGGGCTGACGTTAAACCACTCGTTCTCCAATCTTTGTAAGGGAAAAGCCCAATTTGCCTGAAGGAGAACACTCTGAAACAAACCACTGAACTTTATATCAGAGCCAATTATCCTCCAAAACATTTTCATGTAACGCATATTAAAATTAATTGTGTTCTAAAGACAGAATCAACCTATTCCAGTCCATTCTGCAAGGCTTCTGCCATTCATGCAACTGCTCATCAAAAGTAGCAAGAACACACAGAACCACTTTTATTTTCTGTTAGATTTGCAGTAATAATAATTTTTCCCAACTGTGAGGTATAAATATTGTGCTTTTACTGCACCCACAGCCAAAACAAACACTAGGAGTATTTACAAACCTTACTCATCAGGTAGTCAGAGCTGAATGTAGTTTGGAATACTTTCATCAAAGTAATTTATTTTTAATGAGAGCTCTGATCTACAGATGCCAAAGATAAAGAAACAAAGAGGAGTTGTGGGGCACTATGATAATGGCTCATGTAGAAAAATCCTCAAGAAATCATATTTGAAAGTCCAATCAGGCTCAATAGTTTCAGAAAGACAAAAGGGAAAAACTCCTACCTGAGGTGCCAGAACAACATCTGTCCTATTCTCCTATTGCCAAGTGCTCTTTCCAGGAGAAATCTGGAGAGTGCACAATCCAGAAAAGGCTCATACTTCAGGACTTGCACAAGTTGGAGAAGATACTGAGAGAGCTCTTCATCACTAGAATGAGGTATGTCAAAGCAGTTAGTAAGAGAGTAGCCAGATTAGTGATACTCCAAACTTCAGGTGCATATGACAAACCCAACAATGACAGGATTTGGTTCAACAGCAAGAGTGTCTCCCAATTTTTCCATGACACAGAGAAGGACAACACAAAACTTAGTGCAACTGCCAGATGGAAATAATTCCAGATGTATTCTAAGGATAGCCCAGCAGCTAAATTCCTTGCTTGGATTTGAAAGAAGTCAAAATAATTTATTTACCCCAGAAGTCCACCCTTGACCATTAAAAATTAATCACTAAACTATTCACCAAAGAGAATTCAGAATTCAAGGACAGGAAATATGCAGTAATGATAATGTTACACAACTCTTGCCCTAGGTTACAGTGGAGAGCAAATGAAATGCAATAAGGGAAGAACTGCAGAGAACGAAGGCTCCTGTGAATCAAAACCAAATCAGTAATTCTCTCATTATTAATTACATGTTGCAGCTTACATTCCTATTAAATGATACGGCAAATCCCTGACACAGAGTGGAGCTGGCTGGGTATCAGGTTTTACAGTATTCGACTATAGGAACATTTCTCCCTTTGTTATTAAAATGTTTCTCTCACAGTTTCTTGCTCTCCCTCTGCCCAAGAAAGGGACAAACACCCAATCCTGTCTGGGACAAAGGTGCACTGGTGTTCTCCTTGCAGCATGGAAAATAATCATCATTTTCTACAAGGTGTCAAAATAAGGTGGTGGTTTTATGTAGCTGCCAATGAGCCTATCCAGAAATTAGACTGCTTTATTTGGCCACCTGTTCACGGCAGGCAGTGTGTTTAGCTCTTTCCCTTTGGGGTTCTTTTATCCTGTGAGCAAACAGAACGCAGTTTTGCACCCCAGAAACCCTTACCTACCTCATCTGCCTCAAACAACCCACGGCATATTCTCTGACATACTGGTCAGGGTAATTGAAATCCAGCAGCTCCAAAGCCTCTCTGGGCAGCAGCTTGGGCCAGATCTGCAGGAGAGCCTGAAGCTGTTACAAAAAGAAGGCGACAGGTAAGGACACAGGTGGGGCTCACTGCCCATAAAGGCACTCAAATGAACAGAAGATGGTGACCAGCTACCATGAGGGCGTGGGCAGAAAGGAGAGAAATAATTTGGGGTAACTTCTGATTAAGTTTCTCACTCTTTAAAATGATGCAGATTATTTTTAGCCTGAAAAACTGTTTCTTCACACACAGACACAACGCTCAGTAAACAAAAATTAGGTAACACCAGATATGTATGGTTTAAAACAGACATTCAATAAAAATAAGATGTTTTGTAAGTGCTCTCACAAACATATAGCCATTTTGGTAACAGTGGAAGTTTTCAACTAAGCTTAAAAAAAAAGGGTTTTTGTTGAGGGAGATCTTTCTTTACCAAAAATATTTGTCCACCTCAACTGATGGGGCCTTTTTGCACATTCACTGTGAATAGTAATGAGTTTAAATTGTAAAAAAAAAAAAAAAAAAAAAAAAAAGCAAGGTTAAAAATAAAAANAGTCAGGTTAGATATTAAAACAAATAAAGAATCCCTATACTGATGACAACGTGCTGGAAAAAAATTGCAGAATATAGAGATGCATCATTTTGGACTACCAAAAAGAACAACATTTAGAGGTCTCACAAAATAAACTGATTTTAACTGATTTAAATGCTGAGAGCATTTTTAATAATAGGTATAGAGTTGTATCACTGAAACAGTGCACTATTACTTCAAATAAACACTTCAGTGCATATTAATATAAATGCTTATTAGTATAAATGCAGTGTACCAACAGCATAGGATTTTTCTTTCTGTAGGAACAAGTCATAAGTCATGATAATAATACCCTTTCCTACAAATTAGATAACACAGGTTATTTCATATTTAAATAGCAACTTGTAAAATCGGAATAATTAAGAAGATCTTGTTTTTCTCCTGATTTCATAATGGCTTTACAACAGTGAAAAACCCTTATTTCTACTTTATGTCACACATCAACTCATGCTTCCAGTTCAAGTATGACAAACACGAGTTCACATTCTCAGCCCACATTTAACAGGCATGTTCATAACACTATTTATACACCTTGGGGCCAGATTCTGAATTGATTCATCAATTTTGTGAAATCCAGAAGACAAGAAATTGGCAGAGGTAAATCACAGTACAAGGCCAGTGGCTGTGCTGCAACTCCAGAAGTGGAGGAAAGGATAAACTAAGCTGTTTCCATGGGCAAATACAGGTATGAACAATTCATAATGATACGAAGTAAAACTACAGGTGTTTTAAACATAGATGTCACAGCGTGTACATTTACTGGGAAGATGATTTGGAAACACAGAGCTCCTCTCTTTGCTGAAACCATTGCAGAGGTGGTTACAATGAGAATGAACAATGCATGTTTCAGAGAAAACTCAAATTTGGCCTTGGTGTATCAATATTTTCTTTTATGAAGAAATAACCACAGTTTCTTCCCTAACAAGACAGGTATACTATATGAGACAATACAATTAAGCACAGGCCAGTATTTTTATTCCAGTTATTTCAAGTATTTCAGTTGTCCTTTCTCTACTTATTAATGATGGTGTCACTTCACTGAAAGCAAGTGGATTTTTAAAAAATTTCTTTTAATTATTTTTTTTTTAATTCTGCTTTGAGAATAAATACTGCCTGTGAATTCTCCTAACAAGTTCTGCCACCCTGCTACTCTGCTGAGCAGGGAGGTTATGGCAGCAGCAAGGGCAATTCCTTCTGTGTAACCATTCTATTAAAATCCTGCAAATCCAATGAGAGCTTGGATGAGATCTGCATGGTAAATAATTCAAGGAAGCAGCTTGAATCCACTGGACGTAACTTCATGGACCACTGAAGTAACAGATTAAAGACAGTCTACAATCAAATACGAGAGTCCATTTCTAAAAGAGCTTTACTATTTTTAAGCTGCATTAATAAAAACAGGAATATAGTTATTAAGTCCATTTGCTTACAAACAGCTGGTGTTTGATTGCTTTTTCTTATAAACAGCTGCTGTTTGATAGGTTCTTTGGATTTTCCTGTTCTGTTGTATTGTGTTTGGGGTTTTTTAAACTTCTTGCTTGAAGTGTCAAGACTTTTACTGAAATACATCTAAAAATGGGCATTAAAACAACTTTTGGTATGACAGTGTGCACATCGTAGCAGACAACTACAGCTAGTACAACAAATATTTAATCTTAGTGCGAAGTAAATTATGAGTCCTGTTAATTTTGGACTTCCTAAAGTTCATGAGGCTGTCTTGCCTTCGCTGAAAAGGTAAGTCATTAGGAGTACTTACATGTCTATGTACTACAGAAATATTCAGCTTGTTTAAGGGAAGAGCTCATTTTTCAGAGAGACTCTCCTTGCTGCCAAAACTAATATTATAATATAAACTGCACTACTGTCTATAGATAAGCAAACATAAATACTATATTCCTTCCAGAAACTACACAGTAACAAGACAACAACATATTTTCAGCCATCTGTTTAAATAAAAAGGTTTATGCATATATAATATTTAATGTTCCCAAATTTAAAGGACTTTGAGCTGTCAGCTAATATCCATACTCCCAAATAACTTTTCAAAATTGCCACCAAGGGCCATATTTCAAAGCCCCAGCACTCAGAATGCCTTTTCCTCCACATATTTTAAGGAGCAAACAAGTACCTGCTTATATTTCTACAGTTCTAACTGCCAGATAACTTTTAGTAATGAACAATAAATTCAGAAGCACGAATTACTAAGGAACAGGATTCTTGCACACGAAAGAACACAACTGAGCAAGGAATGTGTGGGTGCTCCATTTTATTAGTGTAGCATTCATGGCATGGACAAGGAGCTAGGATGAAATTCCATTCATTTCTGGAAATTCACAGAACATACACATCTAGCTGGTAGGAAGGAGGTAGCAGAAAATGAACTCTCTGCTGGAGCAAACTAAGATTCTGACTGACTGGATAATCACAAAAAACACATGATGGATAGACAGAAGATGAATTTTCATGGAGTGGCTTCCGTTTCTTCCAAGAACATGTAGCTTGTAACAGGTGAAGGTCAGAATACCAAGGCACAATAGAATTTTATATCATCAATCATAACCCTTCACAGCAAATGCTTTTTAGCTCTAAGTTTGTAAGAAATGAAAAAAGTTAGTTTAAAATTTTTAAAATGAGACTCAGGGCAAGACATGAATGTTATCTCAGTGTAGTGGTCTGCAAGAAGCTGAGCATCATTTAAACCTGAATTCTGTCAGAAAGACCAAAACACCACCTGGGTTCACCCCTTGGAGTGCGTGCTGCGCTTGTTAACTTTGGCCAGACTTTTTAGTTTGGCCCAAACTTCTCTGTACACAATCTGACTAAAACATTTCAATGCCAATCCAGAAACCTGCTATTTTATTACTTTTAAAATCAATCTATCAAGCAGGGATGGTCTTACTATGAGCTCATATAATTTTTCCTGTGGTAAAGTTCAGCCTATTCCCAAAAAGTGTCCCAAGAGCTGGATTCTATTTGGGTAAATACAGCAGCAAAAGGCAGCTACATCAGCTTCTTTACAGTGTAGTGAAAGAACCCTGCACATCTGTACAGCAAACAAATGAAACAATTTTACTGAAAATGTACCTGGAACCACAGCACCAGCCTCACATCCTCAAAAGTTAAAGAGACTCGATTTGTTCAAACAGCCACAGGATGAGAATAATGTATTTTGTAGCACTGGTGGGTATCACATCTCTTTGAAAAACCATCTGTCTGCCTCAGTGAGGTTTAATCACGTAGTCTGAGACGTGGATTTTATAGTATTTGAGCAGCTTAACAATTTTCACAAGAAGTTTTATTTCAGATCTTGATTTACAAACTCTTTTTTTCGAATAGCCTTGCTGTGAGGGTGGTCAAACATTGGACTTGCTGCCCAGAGACTGTGGAGTCTCCACTGGTGGAGATACTCCCAACCCAGCTGGACCCAGCTCAGGCTGACTGTGCTTCAGCATGGGGCTACACTGGAAGGGTCTGTGAAATTCTTGCTTTTAAGATCAAATCTGAGCACAAGATTTTAAAATTAGTCTGCATAAATATCCACTGTGCTTTTCTAACCATTCAGAGGACCTCTGAAATGCATTTTGGTTTTAGTTTTTGGGGGTTTTTTTGACAGAGTAAGTTCTTTATGTGTCCAGGCCGCAGAAGTCAGATACTGAACTCCAGTTTACACAACAGCACCATTTCAAACTGGCTACACTTGGGAAAGAAATCCTATTTACTGATGATTTAAATCCAGTGTCTTCCCCCACCATCATTGTCTTTTGCCTTACCTGAGCAACATCTTCAAGTTTGTTCCACTTTAAAGAGAGCAGCAGTTTTGGCAATGATTGTGGGAAATTTTCTCGACAGTCATAGCGCAAAGTCCAAATGAGATCCATTTCATTTTCACAAAGCTGAGATAAAGGATCTCTTTCCATTATATCTTTTAGCACAACATAAAACTTCTTACCACCTCGACCCTAGGAAATGAGAAATGTATAATGTTGTGATAAATTCAGTAAGATTCCTGTATGGTAGCTGAAATACCAGCCACCCTATAGCAGAAAGAACATCAGATAAAAACTCGTGAAACACAGGGAAATGACAACTGTGCGTTTCTTTCAGATTCCTTACTGTAGGCACTGTAAGTAACAGATTCCAAATTCAGCGTGCAGAACTTTCTGAAAAAATAACTAAACTTTAGAGTTAAGGACACTAGATGGCAATATTGCTGTTTTCCAACTCCAGCATGGAGCACTTTCATTTAGGATGCATATACTTTCTTCTGTTTTTCAAATAAGCAAATTTAGATACATGTATAATTATTTCTTTTAATTAGAAACAAAAAAAATACTTTTGCAACCATCAAAAGAAAACACATTTGCCAAGTAGACAGACACTTATTTTGGTCTTCTAGTCCTAAATTGTTTTCCAGATCTAACGTAAATCTTAGCTGTGTTCCAAATCTAGAGCATGTAAAGCTTTTTGACAAAATATAGACAAGTCCAAAATATCCTGGAAAAAGCAGATATATATCTGAATTTTAAAGCAGCTCATCAAAGTGAAATATATAAGAAAACAGAGCCAGTAGAATTGCTATTTGCGCAGCTGACTTATTTATTTCTAGACTGATGCAGAAGATAAGAACCAAAAAACCCAGAAAATTAATTTTTAAATGGTCTTTAGATGATGCTCACCGCCATTGCAGCATTGTCACTGTTTCTTGCAATCTCAGCTGCCTTTTCAAGTATCTGCAAGAAATTGGTTTTAAATACATTAGATTTAAGCCTAAATCTGACAGCATTGAAAGAATAAGCTTTACAGAAATGAGGCAGATAAGGAAATTTTGCTATCTTTTAGACAGTTTTTGTATATACAGTTTTGTATAGACAGTGGTATAACACAGACTTCTGTGCAGTGCCCCTTTTCTCATCTGCAGGACTAGGGAGATCAGGAATAGCAGTGCAAGTGATGACCTCAATTACTTCCTTTTTCCTCATTCCTAGGCTAAATTAAACAGTCTTTCTGATGCCAGCTTGGTTTCTGTTTCTGCATTTCCACCTTATTTTTCACCACAGCAAAACAATTCCTCAACTCTAAATTATCCTTTGCCTTCTCACCTCTACCTGTGCAGTTTTCAAGGGCACTGTGCAGTTTTCAAGGGCACTGTTTCCATGCCCACGGATCCATACTTCTAACCCTCAATTCCAGTCAGAATCCACAAGCAGTAGATTTCAGTCCTTTCACCATGCTCTCAGATTGTGCATATGATCTCAATCAGTGTGTCCAGGTACTTCTCTAGATCTTTTATCTTCCTTTTTTTTTTTTCCTTTTGAACATTTTACTTGGTTTTTGAAGTCCATGCAATAACCCATAATGGAGAATTAAGTCTAGAAGTAAATGCAGTTCTTCAAAGTGCATTCTGCACATTACTGCAACCAAGCCAGGTGTTACAATGGTGCCTGCCTGGGCCAATTGGCCCAGCTGAACTGGTCAGATATGTCTATCTACAGCTGTCAGATGCTGCTGCTTTGAGGAACGAATCATAAAATAAAATCTCAATAAAGAAAAAAGTCTAAGGAACTACACCATCTCCTTTTCCTGACAGCTCCCCCTCTCCCATCACCCTGGAATACAACAGCACCCCCAGGTCCAGCAAGACTTGTGTTGTCTTTACTCAGACAATATGAGAAACAACAAAAGACCACAATAATCAGAGCATAAATACCCAGCAGCTAAAATCCTTAGAAAGGTATCCTAACTTGTTTTATTTCTTTTCTCTGTATGAAACTCTCATTAATATCATGTATTACATCTACTACTTGGCTACAAAGCTTATTTACATACTGTGTGTGAAAACATGCATAAACAAAACCACAGTGTCCTAATTCTATGTTTGATTCTTGCCTCCCCGTGCTTCTCAGAGTTACTCTGTTTGCAAATAAACTTTCAAAGTCTTTGCAAGTCCAGCTTTGTTCAAGTGAACCCCGAGCCCCACGATGTGCCTGCAGCACTGGCCACGGACCAGCCCAACACATGGCTCCTGTCTCAGACAAGTTTCTTATCCATGGTCCAGGCATTTTTGCTCCCTCAGCCCCAAATAGCTCCTCACTGTGCAAGCAGGCTGATGATGTGATTGAAAAGATTCATCTATTCTTGCACATTATGTTTCTTAAAACAAAAATCTGGCATGTCATTCTTTGTTTTCTTGGCAGAAACAAGCCAACACTGGGAAAATGAGAAGCAGCCATAGAGCAAGCAAGTCTCAGCTGGACCATTGTGAGAGACAGATCCTCAGCTGATGTAATTCAAGCAGCTACAACATCACTCCTCATTCAACAGAACCTTCACCAAGAGAATCTTTAGGAGATTGAGTTGAATTAAGTTGAAAATTATAAGGGATGAAGACCATTAGACACTACCTTAATGTCACTACACTGTCTGTCTGAGTAAAATCTACTGGCTGCATTCAGTCCAGGGTTTTAACTTACTGAGAACTTGGTATTGCAGGGACAAATAAAAAGAAATACCAGAGCTAGAAAAAGTATGTGATTACTAAAGAAACACTTTTACTTAGCCTGTCTGTAATAGGTACACCAAATCTTTTCTTTGGAAATTAAATACATATAAGTGTAATGAGCAAAAAACTTAAAGCATTACAAATAAAGCAATACCAAAACTGACCAAAATATGTCTGCTATAAAGTGTTAACTGGTCAGTCATAAATAAGGCATCAGTTGGTCAGTACTGGTTTAGCTCTTACTGCATTTCCAATGCTATTTTAATAAAAGAAAAAGTACTGTGCTGACAAGGAGGGGGAAACAGTATCAACCCAAACTCAAAAAAACCCCCTCCAATCTTGTTACTCAGTTTCATTTTTATGAACCTTAAACCCCAAACCTGCCTTTGATCAAGATGGTAAAATTTGGTAATTTCAGTCTTTTTGTTCAGGTCCCGCCCCCACCCCTGCAAAAAAAAAAATTCAGAATAATGTGTATATGAGTTAAGCCTTACCTATATAATGCATCACTACCAATCTGTTTTAAGACTTATTTTATTACTTGTTTCCTGGTCTTAGTTTTTTTGCTAGTTTCTGAACAACTTTCCATCTATCCTTCACACTACAGACATAACCACGTGTATTCCAAATAGACACTTCCTTTCTGGACAGATTCTTATCTTCTTCTGTAGAAAACTGCAGGGCAACTTCAGTGGATTTAGTCCAAGAGCAGACCTTCAGAAATCCCTTTGCACACAGTATTAGGAGTCCATTTATCCTTTAAAGGACTTGAGCTCACAGGGCAGTGTCCCAAAGAGTGGGTAACTCACATTTGTACCAAGAAAGAACAGATCTTTAGAGATCACAGGCAAGCACAGTTTGAAGGTTTCCAGAATAGCAGATAAATTTAGCTTTTTGTAAGATCATTCAAATGGGAAATGGATTTGCTTTTGACCTTCAAAACCCCATGTACTGACCACTTTTAAAAGCGTACATCTTCAAAACAGACCCTGAAGTCAGAGCACTGCCACTCACACGGTGCAAGTTTAACAAACTGCAGTATGGCAACTAAAAGGCAAGAAAATGGGAATTCACTGGAAAAGGCAGTGTTGAAAGGAAAGAAGAAACAGCTATTTCCATCCAAGCATACCTTACCTTATCAAAGGGAGGGTAATTAATAGGCTGTTTTGAATATTCCTGAAATCTAACGTGCAAAGCTGTTGCATTTTCAGTGTAAGGGTTAGTCTGGACAGTTCCCATGGGATTCAACATTTCTTCAAGTTCATCTGAGACACAGACAGAACAGTTAATATTACAGGCCAGGCATGCATTAAAATTTTAGAAATCTGAAAGGCAAAGAGGCAGTAAGAAATCACTTACTTGTGAAATGAACAGAGCATGGTTTGCTGCACAGCACATCTAGTACGATACTCTGTATTTCCAGCATAAACTGCCCCCTACATTCCCAAATGCTGGATTATCACCCAACAAGAAACTGATTTTCTTAAGTAAACATAACAGTCAATGGAAGCTGAGCAATCCCTACACTGAAACAAATCCCAGTAAGATCTGAAGCTTCTGCAAAGCAGGACACAGCCTCTGCCTCTGGCAGCTTTAGGCCAGCCTGCTCTCAGCACCACAGCCAGGCTGGTACAGGGTTCCTCAAGATGGGATGAGGAGTGACACGGAGCTTCCAGACTAATTGGAGCTTCTCACTAATTGATCTCAATATCAGGGAAGAAGACAAAATTCTAATTCACAATTTTTGCTGATGCAAATATTATCACTTACATTGCAACTGATCTATTTAATTTGGGGTGCAGAGCAAAGGGACTAAATGAAACCTAAACTGCACCTTAAAAGCAAGTAACACTAGATATAAAGATGCATCTATTTTATGTGGTTTTCCTTCCACAACAGATGAAACTTTTAAAATACTAGTTCCAAGCAGCCTCTTGCTCTTCCTCTTTCCTGACAAAGAATACTTTCAGGAAAGAGATTAAAATGTTGTATATGTATCCACATAAAAAAATATAAGTAATAAATAAATTATTACAAGAGAACATGCCTACAACAAATATTCTGCTGTTGGATCCCACACTTCCCCACACTTAAAGTCCAAATCTGAAAAGCTAAGGTTTACCAGGAAATGATGACCAGCTGTGCAGTACCAGTTCTCCATTCTTCAAGTGTCCTTTATAATCAAACACCATGGTATTCACCCAGGCTACAGGATAATGCTGTCAAAGGAAAGAATTTTTACATGGAAATTAAGATGCCAGCAAATATTACTACACAGAAAACACTACAATATACATAAAATTGAGAGGGTGGCTTGGGGTTTTTTTCAAATGGTGATACCTTTCAGAAAAGCAATTAATCACTGAGGAGTATCAGAAGTTTTCATACCAAGATATGCAATTCTTAATACATACATACATCTCTTTTTAATACCTTTTTTTTTTTCCATTTTGCATTCTTGAGCACTAAAGTGAGGACAAGGAAAGATTTCTGGATGCTGATTTTGATATAATTAGGAGGTTACTCAAGAAAAACAAATGAAATAATTACCACTTTTCCTGCTTTCCTAATGGTTTGGTATTTGGAAGGATTCATTGCCTTGGTGGACTTCTTAGTTTTCATCTTATCCATGACAGCATAAACAGCAAAGCAGAGCCTTGCCATCCTTGGCAGATCACAGACATTGATTTCAAACTCCAGCACTTCATTCCAAATGTGGTCGCTTCTCCCAGATATTTCTGTGCTTACAATTGTTTTACAAAGGAGCTCTGTACCATGGAAAAGACCAGCCCTAACATGAACCTGCCATAAAGAAATGAGATATTTTCAGCTTGTCACAGAACCCACAGAATTCTGCAGAGAATAATATACAGAACAGATATATATGAATTTCATCAAGCAAACAACTAAGCAGAATGAAGAAGACTAATTTTCTGCATACAAATTAAAATCTCCAGGTAGAACCAATTTGTGCTTCTAAACGAGAAATATTTGGGGGCTTTTTCAGCTTAAGAAAAAACTCATTTTTTACTTAAACTATTTCTAAAAATGTACAGAGGGAACACTGCTGGCCCTAACATCAGGAATCACCCGTAATAATAATGACAAAGTACATGATTTCCAGGATTTGTTTTGTCTTTAGTACCCAGAAACCAACAAAACCAGATAGCTTGAACAATGAAAATAAGGATCAGGAAAGGAGAAGGACAACTAGACAAAGAAGCTGGAGTTATTGGCACTGAAATTAAACTCATTACAGGTCAATGCTAAGATGTGGCTCATTTCTTCATTTCTGTTTAATAACATATATACACAGAAAACTGCAGAGTGGAATGTGCCAACTTCTTTCAGCTGGCCTTCCAAAATACCAGTGTGAGAGAGAGACAGAGAGACAGAGAAAAACCCACAAGTGTAATCTTTTGGTCAACACCAAAAAGAAGTTCTCAATTGTTATATGTGTAAAAGTGATCTGATGTTTCAGATTCCCTCTGCTCCTTAATCAACCTTCCCAACATTCCCTTTATTATTCATCATATTATTTCTGAGCATTGCAAGGGAAAGAGAGAGATACTAAATTTGATACAGGTTTTGGGCAAAAAAATAATTCACCTCTCTAATTCTATGATTTCTGATCCTGTTAATGTAAGGGATTGAATCCCAATTTTTTTTCTTTCTATTCTGACATGCCCCTTTTACTAAGGAAACGGCGTGTACTGATTGGGTGGCCAAAGACCAAGACAAAAGAAAAACAATTTCCAATGTCCTGTATTTGGAAAATTGGGTGTTGGACTGCTGGGTGAGGTCACTTCTGCCCTAGGTGACTGTCCCCAACCCAGCTCACATTGGGGCAGTGCTACCCAGCTGACAAATGTTTTGTTCCCCACTACAAACACTGCATTTGTGAACCTTGGTGGTGGTTTCAGCAAAAATGGATGAATATTGGCTTAATTCAAAGCACAGTGGGGCTAAAGGAACAATGGCAGTGAATTAAACAGCCTTAGAATCAGGACTGGAAAACAAACACGTTCTCAACAGTGACAATTTTGTAACACTGTAGACAGACAATGCAGGGAAACATGCACAGGTTTGCAGGGTCACTACATTCATCCTTGTTCTAGGTTACCCACAGGACTTCTAATTTTTCAAGACTAAAAAGTATTCAAAATACTAAATAACATTTAGATGGTGCCCACAGGTGCCAATACAAAAGAACTGTCCATTTTTCCTGTTTCTTCTCAAGCTTAGAAAATACTTTGATTGTTTTTCCCCTAAAAGCATATTGAAATCAACCAAAAGTCACTTTTCTAAGCGTTAAAAAAACACCTTAGAAACTCCTGATAGCTGTGCTGCTTCCAGAATGCACCAGCTCTTTTATCTTTCCATTTAAAAACTTAAGAGTCTACAGAACAGTATTAAGGAGATATTGGAACTAGCTAAATAATGGTTTAGACAAAGAAGAGAGAAATATCTGGTTTTGCAGCCATCCATTTCCACAATCACAGCGTCTCAGGTAGTAAAATGTAACTATGGCTCATTTAGCTGTGTAGTAAAATGAAGGATTGCTAATTTACAAGGAGGTTGTAACAATAGTTTTGAATGAAATAAAGTATCCTGAAAAAAGCATGAGATCAGCAAGTACCAATGGTTAACTAGGTATCTTCCTTACCTACATGAGTGGCTACACAATTTACTGATTGCTGAACAAAATAAAGGACCTCAACGTTGTTCTACCTCACAGGCAAGTGTTTTGTAAGGCATTAAAGTAGCTGTGCAATAAATTCCCATGTGTTAACAACTTGTGGTCTGTACAACAGTCAGTAGCCCAGTCATGAATATTTTTACAGGAAATGATGCTCCAGCTTTCTTTCTTTGTGTTCCTCATGTGCAGAAAATAAAAGACAGATTGTATAGAAGCACACAGTCCACGTTCAGATATACAGAATATATTCAGGACTACAAAAATACCAACGTTGCACTTTAAAACTTATAATATTTAATTTACTTGTGTGAGGGGCTTATGACAGTCTATTTTAAATAAGCTCATTTCACACCACTATCAGCACTTTACAGATACCATGTTTTAAAAAAATCAACTACCAATGAACACTTATGTCATACTGCCACAATCAGTGCAATGTTCCAATGCACATATCCAACTTCAGGCAATAAAGGAATACTTTAGCAATAAAGCCAGATTTTGACCAATGATACCAATGCAACTGGGAATAAATAAAAATGCTTATTACACTTTTGCTGAACTGAAGTCTGTACAATTTTGAGTTCCCTTAGCATTGAAAATCACTAAAATGATGAACAGAATGTCTTCTGATACTAGACACAGTTACTTACTTTGGCATTTTCTTCTGTGTTTAGTTTATTACCCTTTAATAGAATAATCTTGAAGGGGTTGGAAATATCCCACACACTCTGAGAAGAGAAACAAAGATACAAGTTCATTCTTCACTGCTGTAACATTGAGACCAATTTCATAAGCTAAGCATTTTAAGCAAAACTCACAAATACAAACCAAAAAATGCATTTCAAAAAATAGAAATTTGAAACCCTAAACGATAAACTGGTTATCATAGCTACAAGAGGAGACAAAGTAAAAACTCAGCTGAAAGAGAGTTGGGGGGAGAACATACAGAATGACAATTCAGAATCACCCTTCAAATTTATTGTTCATTCTGAAAAACTACAGAGTGTGTAATAGAGCAAAGACCTGTCCCCATTTCTTGGAGTGACAGTACACAGGTTATAACTGTGCTGTAAGGCCATAGGTTTAGCAATAAAGGAAGCATCAGGTTATAGGAAAGCCAGCTGTATATTATAGCAAAAGTTGCCATGAGTGCAGTGGCAATGCCATGCAGGATGTCTGGGCTAAAACAAGAGATCCCAGCCACTGCTGCCCAAGGGAATGGAGTCAATGCACGGAAGTGGAGGTGCAGAATCCAGTTCTCTGCAGTAAGTTCTCCAGCTGCTGCTGAGGGGTTATCCCTGCTCCTCTGGATTAAAAGCAGAATCTATAGCAATGGAAGGGGGAGCAGGAAGGAGAGACGAAAGATGGGTGAGGTGAGGGAAGGTACAAAGTTTCCAAAAAGCCTCAAGGTCTGCTGCTTCTGAGGTAAATCTCCCAAGCAAGAGGAGGCTCTGAGTTGACCCAGGTGACCTACACTGGAATACAGCAGTCACAGCACAAGTCCCAGGCACTGTGATTTATATTCCACGAGTCATTGTTCCCTTTGGGTATCAGACATTCTCCCCATGAACTTACAGTTGTTGCTCTTGTTTTTTTTGGTGGCAGAGGAAGAGGAAGGTTGGAGGATTTTCGGTTTATGGCAGCTTCTATGGCAATCATTTCCTGCTCACACATCTTCTTTATGGTGCAACATTCCACCAGGGTCAGCTGGGGAAGGGTCCTGTTCATCACACAGTTGCGGATATACTGAAAGCCCATGGAAAACAGGTGTTACCAGCCAGCAGATTATTTCTACAGCAACTTTCAAACCAAAGAAACAAAGAACTCATTACAGAGATACAAAGGGAATGGTGCATATGTGTTTTACAACTGCAGAGGGCTGGAGACATGAGGAGGGAGGTGTCACTGCTCAGTAATGGGATGGGAGGAAGCACCTTTGGCCAAGACAGCAGAGAATTGTTACACTAAGTTCCAAAAAACTTAATGTACCTGGAACTGAATTAATGGGTGATCACCAAAGACATATTCTAGCCTTCCACTAACTTGCAGCACATAGTCAGCAGGATCAACTTCCTCATCTTCTTTTCCATGGATAGTCAAACGTTTTCGGATTGCCAGCTCGTTCAGCTTGATGGGGTTCATGTTAGGAGACACCTGAAAACTAAATACATCCTAACAAAACACAAACAGGAATATTGAAGGTCAAACTTGTCATAGCCAGACACACAAGGCTAAAATTGTAGCACACATAATAGAACAGGTAGAAATGATAACTGTTAAATCCAGACTATTTTAACAGCTAGAGTCTGTATCTTTAGGGGAATCAGAATAATAGACACCCTAAAAGCCACAAGATGTTAATTCCCAAACTTTTATATTATCAGTAGTACATTTAAAAACATAGACCTTTTTTTGATTTAGCAGTGATTTAAAGAATTCTGTAGCAATGTATTGATCTAGAAGGTTGTGTTTTGGAATGTTGAATGAGGGAGACAATAAATCATGATATATTTCAAAGTACTTAGCAGTACTAGATGTGTTAATTTTTAATCTTTCTGGCCACTAGCCAGTTATCCTCTAAGTATCATTGAATTCAGAAGAAAAAGCTTCAAGTAAAAAAGTAGAAGAAACTGTGAATGCGATTTACGTAGAAAACCACCACCACACTGGGAGGAGAGCAGAAAACAGGAGTAGCAGCCAACACCTGTAGCATTCTGAACACAACATAGAAAGACTGCATTTTTAAAGACATGTTTAAATCAAAACCATTAGAGGCTATCAACCTATTTCCAAAGTATCTAATTTTAATGTGTTCTAAAAACATAAAGGTAAGAAGTTACTCTCTTTTGTAAATTAAAAAGGTTTAAATTAATTTCAAGTTCCTAAAAGAAAAGATCTTCTGTGAAATCTTTCATCTTCCTTCATATACCACATTATGCTTTGCATGGGTTTATTTGCAAAGGTTGATTGAGGAGGTCCTGTGGTTTTGTTGTTTTATTTTAAGTTTTATAATTTTTTACTTACACACCCAATTCTGAAGATGTGAGCATCCTAAACCCAGTTACTGACAAATGTGAAGTGTTGTCTGCTTACATTCTTTTGACTTGTGCTTTATTTATATAGACTGGTAAGAAGCCAAGCTGCCCCAATGGAACAAGTAAACTCTGCAGAGTCACACTAAATTAATTCTGTGTTTTCTCAGTTTCTGCCTGGTTCACAACAGCTTCCCCCTTTCAGAAAGCTGCCACAGTGTGAAGGCTTTCTTCTCCTGCCATAACTGGTAGTGGGTAGACAGGGAATAACACTTTTTCTTCCCAGGAAGCTGGGAAGAAAGCTGGTGCTCTGACAGCTGCCTTGCTTCCCAGATGTAGATCTTAACAGATATGTCACAGAGATGGGGATCAGTCTCTCCTGCTCCAGAGACAACCATGTAGCCCTTACAGCTCACCCACACCTGCTAGACAAAAAGTACTTTAATATTTCTTTCTCTCAATCTTGCAGCTGAAAGAATTGACAGAACAGTCCCCACACCTTCCTATTTAATTCTCTTGGGATGACTCCAGTACTCAGTGCAAGTAAAGTCTGGAACAGAGTTTACTGCTCTAAAAAGCAGCTCAGATTTGAACTGTTAATAGCTCTGAAGGTCAGAGCTGGCAGCAGAAGCATTCGAAACATTTGAAATGTCAGCAGCCTAAGCTATTATAGTGGCAGGCAAATACATTCTGCACCAGCATGAACTTTTGCACTGCTTTTGTACTGTCAGCATATGCATATAGATGCAGTATTTAATCAAGAGCTGACAAACACACAGATAATCTCACTCCTGGACAACTACAAGTTCTCTGTTAAGCTGAAGAGGACTGGAAAAGGTTTTGTCATAAAACACCTAAGTATCCAACGTCATTGGTGTTACTGGTGACCAAATTTAGCTTTCACCTCTACATTTAGTGTTTCCAGAGGCAGATGTGTGTACCGTTTTAAACCTTTAAAGTTTAAAAGGATAGTACTGGAAATAGTTCAGATTTGTAACTAAAATCATCTGAATCATTAGAAAATCAGCATCTTGCACCTGGGTCGAAACAGACACCAAATCTAACCTGATGTATTTACACACTTGTAAGATTTTTAAGGTTTCCAACGCTGATCATTCATAGTCATCCAAAAGAACAGGGTACAAAAAAAATGGTAATGGGAATACTGCACTCAAGTGGAGTCAGAGCAACTTCAGCATCATAAAAACTCATGCTAAAACACGGTTTCAGGTTTTCCTGGTAGAAGCTAAAGGGGATTTTATTTTAAAAATAAACTATGGTTTTGTTAGCCTGAACGAAAAGCTAACTCTAAATTTCAGTGTTTTAGTTTTCTATGTGCATTTCTAGTTAAGGGAATACTAATTCTTCCTCTTTTAAAAATTTATTTCTCAATCTAACCTGAAAGATGTTCAGTGAGTCACATACAGAGACAAGTGTGTTGAATATGGTGCCTCCCAATTACCAGCAATCTCGCATGAACTGAGCTTAAAACTGAATGTAAGTGAAGCAACACAAGAATAGTTGGCCAAAAAAAGTCCTGACAACTTTGAACCATGTTTTACACTTAAATAAATGTGAAATAATATAGTAGATACAAGTTGTACATTTTGCCTTTAGAAGCTGAACTGTAATTAGACTTTAGAACTTCAATTCTGAACCGTAGGCTCACATCCTCACTTTCTTTCAAGAGTCAAGGATCCTGGTGAAAGATTTTGCATTTTAAAGCAAACACCATAATGTAAGTGTTCTATTTAATTTATATCCTTGAGCAATCCCATGCTAATTCAGACCTGGATCAAGACCAGCCCATGAAACATGATGAAAAACCATTCCTACCTGGCAGTTATCAAAATGAACAGCCACTACAAGGTTTCCACTATAGAGCTTATCTTGGAAGCTCTCTGGGATAACAGGCTCCTGTTCTGGTGGGTAAGTGTGCTTCAACCAGTCCATCCAGGAGAGACCCACAAGTGACTGAATCTTTTCCTCACTGATTCTCCGCATTTTAGCTCGGAAGTCATTCACTTCAGGATCTTGTAAGGCATCGAACTCATGGAGACCTGAAAGAATTCAGGGAAGCAAAAGGATACATGGGGTCCATGTATCCCATTTAAACCATTATTATCTTCAAGTTAACGTGACATAGGTGGTTTCCTTCAGACATCCCATCCAAAATGGGTGCTCAAAGTTGGGTTGGGTTCTACATTGTCCAGTACATCAGTGAACTTCCAAAGTTACTTGCACAATTTCCCTGAAACCTGGCATGAGTGTTTATTTTAAACATCAAGAACCAATGTATCTCTTGGGTACCATGAAGTGCAAAGTCCAACCCTACCCTGAGTTCAAGATAGTTTGGAAAGTTTTAAGTCTCTCCTCACAAGAGCAAATTTTAAAAAGCACAGCAAATGTATCATAAAGACCGCAGAGCAGAAGTGCTTGCAAGCTATGGGGTTGTTTTAATCCCCCAGAAAGATGACATCATCCTTTTTAATCGTGTGTAAAAGTCAAAAAAGAAAATCTTCCACTCAAGTCAAAATGACATGACTGAAATTTCTACCAATACAAGACCAATAAAGTTCCTTTTCCAAAACACGTAAAGAAAGAATACACAGGGCAAGTCCTGCCTGACCAACCTGGTGGCCTTCTGTGATTGAGTGGCTACATCAGTAGGCAAGGGAATGGCTGTGGATGTCACCTACGTGGACTACTGTAAGGCCTTGGACATGGGCCCCATAATGTCCTTCTCTCAAAATTGGAAGGAGATGTATTTGATGGTGGATTGTTCAGCGGGTATGAAATGGGTTGGATGGTTGCATCCAGAGGGTCATGGTCAATGTCTCAGAGTCCCAGTGGACAGGAGGGACAAGCGGTGTCCCTCAGGGTATATTGGGACCAGGAGTGACAAGTGGTGTCCCTCAGGGTATATTGGGACCAGTGTTATTTAATAGCTTCATTAATGACAGAGGCAGAGGGATTGAGGGCACCCTCAGCAGATTTGCAGATGACACCAAGCTGAGTGGTGTGGTGACACCCCCAAAGGGTGGGATGCCATCTAGAGAGACCTGGACAAACTCAAGAAGTGGGCACATGGGAATCCCACTGAGGTTCAACGAGACCAAATACAAGGTCCTGCACCTGGGTCAGGGCAACCCCCAGCATCAACACAGGCTGGGGGATGAGCAAGTGGGGAGCAGCCCTGCCCAAAAGGATTTGGGGGTGCTGGTGGATGAGCTGGACACAACCCAGCCATGACCACTCAGAGCCCATAAAGCCAAATGTGTCCTGGGCTGCATCACAAGCAGTGAGGGCAGGCTGGCAGGGGATGGGATTCTGTCCCTCTGTTCTGCTCTGGTGAGACCCCACCTGCAGTGCTGCACCCAGCTCTGGGGCCCCCAGCGTAAGGGGGACAGGGACCTTCTGGAGAGAGTCCAGAAGAGGCCACAAAGAGGCTCAGAGGGCTGGAGCACCGCTGCAGTGGAGACAGACTCAGAGAGCTGGGGTTGTTCAGCCTGGAGAAAAGCAAGCTCTAGGGAGTTTTTAAATTAAAAGAGGGTAGATTTAGACTAAATGTAAAGAAATGTTTTTACAAGGAGGGTGGTGAGGCACTGGCACCAGTTGCCCAGAGAGGTGGTGGATGCCCCATCCTGGACACGTTCAAGGTCAGATTGGAGGGGGCTCTGAGCAGCCTGGTCTAGTTGAACATGTCCCTGCCCACAGCAGGGGGGTGGCTTTAAAAGGTCCCTTTCAACCCAAACCATCCTATGTTTCTATGATACAATGGAAAGCTGTGACTTTTTGGTACTTCAGGATGTGTAGGGACTGCAAGTGTCTTTATCTTTACTCCTGAACTTTGAAGGACTTTGTCCAAAGCACACGAAGCACCAAGCACCTTTTGAGAATAAAGCACTAAGTTTAGAAGCTCAGACAGGAACACATTTTTTCCCTGCTAAGGTACAGAACAGGGGCTGCATAAGGCAGGGTCTCACACAGCTCTAATAAGCCAAATATTCAGTCGCAGAATGTGAATCTCTCTGAAACTGTCAGAATCTGTCTGAATGGTTAAACTGACCAACAGTTCCCATTGTCAGCTCTAACAAATAGGCAGACAGTGTACTGCTGAAATCTAAACAAAACCTGCAGTCTTTAGAAGAGACCTAACAATGGCTCATTGTTTTAAAACAAGAGGTATGACCTCATTTGACCCTGTCAATCTTGATTGTATAACCAAGCAGAGTAGATTTAAAAGCTGAAAATTCTGAAATAACATCAAGAATAAGTTACTGTGAAACCTTTAAAAATAGCTTTTCATTGTTTGATGAAAATCAGTGTCACAATTGAGAGTAAAAACAAGAATCATTGTTAACCAGCTCAGACACCACATATAATAAAAACATAATAATTTCTAGTTCCTTCTGAGTATTTCATTTACCGGTAGGTTATTTATGATAACACTGTTCAAGGATTATGCTTTTCTTCACTTAGTAATAATAACAATATATATTTTCTCCTCATCTACAAAATAAAATTTGCTCTTGATTGATGTACTAATACAATACAATGCTGAAATGCAATACAGAAAGTAGCTTTAAACAACTTTCATGTGCTTCATCTTGAGTATTTAAATTCTTTCCAACTACATCAGTATTTGTTAGACAAAGGGAAATACTGAATTTTTAATATATTTTTTTAAAATCCACTCGTACCTGCCCAATTAAGACCCGCATACACAACAAAGTTTAACCACATTTTAAAAAAAAATTAAATGGAATTACCTTTGCCTATAAGGACACCTATTTTGGAATCCAACTTTTCTCCTGGATCGCAGTTCCTTGTCACTAATTTAAGGACAGGAAGAAAAGGTCTAACATCACAAAGTCTCCGTGTTTCATCCTCTAATTCTTCGTGTACAGCAGTCTGATTCACACATGAAAACATATAAGAGTCAATCTCCATGAGGAGATGAAAGAGTGGATAGGAATGTGCCTGCTTCCATAACAGCTGCAATGAAAACAAAGAAATAAATGAAAAAAACCCCAGAAAACAGGGACATATCTTAAGGCACTGAAGGTAACATTCATTTCCACTTACATTCCCAAAAAATATAAAAGAAACATCTTTGCTAACTTGGTTAATTTTTATCATTATATATCATTACATGTTTACTTTGTCTCACTTTTAGTCTCTGTCTTGAGTGATTTCCAGGACAGACCTCTGTAGTTAGGATCAGCATTCCTTTTCTTTGCAAAACAGCTGAATATCAACAGTACCTGTTTATGGCATGTTAAATTTCCATGTGCCACAAGCATCGAGAAAAACAGACAGCTTAGTTCAAGTCCCTTATTGCTGTCACTTACACATTTCTTTTTAAAATTGAAATCACTTATTATGTTACTCTGTGTTGTAATCCACTCACTACCTAATTCCTCAGTGATTTTTCCAAATGTCCTCACAGGGCCATTATCTGATCAAAGGTCACTAGATCGATTTTTAGTGTCTGTGGTCACTTCCTTAAGCTCTCCCTTTCCTTTGATTTGGATATTCCCTCACGCTTCACGTAATGCTCCAATTCGCACAAAACCTTTAAGAAGTGGCAGACATAGTTTTTAAAGCAATTATCTTTGGTGTCAACAGGAGCAGAAGCCCAGTCTGTGACTTCTGTACTAAAAATCTAATCAGACACACTAATCAGAGAAATGTTAGATCAGCAAACAATGGATTACCCATGTGTTAGACAAAGGTTTAGAGCAGCAATACACTATTAATATAGAACTATTAGAATAATCTCTGCTGAACTGTAACTACCAACAAGAAGCAACTTTCCACACCTTGCCATCTGCCCAAACCCAGTGCTGACCCCCACACAGACACACTTCTTTATCAGTCAATCTGCTGGGCACGTGCCTTCAGTACCTTATTTTACCCTGCTAAAATTCATTACTTGATTTGCCAGAGGGCACGTCAAAATCAGAAACAGCCCTCATTCCAAACATAAGTTAACTGCCCATTTGGTATTACCTGTTTAATCTGAGATATGGTGGCATCTCGAGGGACATCCAGGTTGATGTAGATTCCAGTGGGCAACAGGAAGTCCACAGATATTGAGCCATCAGCACCAATCTGTGAATCCACTGCCCAGATGTCAAGGCTGTCTGTCACGGCAGGAGGCATTATGGAATCTCAATAATATCATAACCACATGGCCTTAGGGGAAAAAAAACCCTAAAATTCAGTATACTTAACCTTCTATAATTAGACACACATTTTAAAGTCTCTGGAAAGTTTACATAAGCCTGCTTTGTACAGCTCAGCTTACAACTCTGGGGTCTCAAATGCCAATATTGCAAACACATAAGCATAGTTTTACTCATTAATGTTATTTAATATAATAAAAGTATTTGCCTGGCAAAGCACTATTGTTGAGATGTTTATATCATTAAAACTAAGTAATAAGAGAAAAAACTAATTAGAGGTTAGCTGAAACAAAGTCAGAAATTCATTTCAAGTACTCTCTAAAACTTTACCTGTGTAAAACACAACCAAAGTAAACTTCTTGGATCAAGCATGGCAATATTTCAGATGAAAACTCATGAGCAGTTTCATTATTTTAGTTTTTGCAAATTTCCTGTTAGCTGCTCACAAATGTGGCCAGTGACATATTCAACTTGAAAGTCTGTATTAATAACAGGAAAAAAATTTTTAACTCTACTAGAAAGTGACATTTTCCTCTAAAGACACTTATCTCAATTTGTTTTCACCCTTAGAGAACGATCATCCTCTATGAGCTCCACCCACTGCGTGAACTACATCCACTGCAGGGTAGGAGGAAACCCTGTCTATCATCTCCTTCAGCTCACCACACGGGCTTCCTGACTGCTTGTCCTCTGTATTTCAGGACATTTTTATCTACTCTTAAAGCTACCACCAGTTTTTCTGACCTTCCAAGTCTTCTTTTTTGATTACCACTCTCTAAAGCCGAGTTTTCCCTTCAGCCATGGCTCACTTAATCATTTACCTTCCTCCTCATCCAGACAATGCTCTTCAGCTCACAAACGGATGGGAAGCATTGGAAAACACTACTGTAAAGCACTTTAATAGATAGGTTACCCCTACATCTTTCAAATTACTGTTGGACAGCACAAGATGTGGGAAATCACCATTTGTAACAGAATATGTCAGAATGTGCAACTCCAGTTGCAGCTTTGCAGTATTTTAACTGGAAATTCCCTTCCCTACGATGGATAATGGATGATGCCAGCAGCACCAAGATCAACTTGCCAGTTAAAGCTGCCTCAGGTATTTGACAACACACTCCAGGCCCACCTAAAACTTCCACGTAAATACATTGAATAACAAGACCTAAATCATTCCAAGACCTTTCCATTCAGCCTTAGCAAAGCCGTGAGGACCAGCACAAGCTGCCAACACATCTTGTAACCACGCTAATACATGGATCACTTCATATTTTGTTTGTACTGGATAAAAGTATAGCAGAGTTTTCATTATTGCCAAATGAAACACCTCTAAATTTCAGAAAGCATAAATACATAAGGAAAAACACTTTTCCTCAGTAGAAGCAACAATTAGGGAGCTCCTACCATCATCACTATCAAATAATAGTTTTACCACCATTATGTCCACATTTTCCTCCAGGAAGGTCCACTACACTGACCAGATTGAATTGAAACAAAAAGAATTGGAGGTGGGTGTGGGAAAAATAACAAATCAGATATGAAGGTATTTTACATTAATTACCACGGTTTACAAAACCATCAATTCATCATTGGATGGGAGAAGTTTAGCATGGTGTGTGAGCTCTAAGCTGTCTAAAGGAAAGAAATAAAATGTTACCCCACCATTACACCCAGCACAGACTCCATTATTGGAATAACACAGCATCTACTCAAAAAACAAATCTAGACAAAATGTCTAACTCCTCATCATCAACAAGTATATTTTCAATGAGCTACTATTTTAATGGGATACCATTTGTTTTCCTCCATCCAGTTACTTAATCCATAAAATCCTGGCTGCAATTCTGTTGTAACTGAAATTAGTAGTCAGTGAAAAATAATAATACTATACATTTTTTCATACTTGGATGCACTTGTTTTCAGCTATTTTGTGTTGAGGGTAAAAAAGCATTACTTGGACAGGTACAGCAGCAAGGAAAGCTGTTTTATGTAGTTATTTCGTATATAGTTAATTCCTGCTTTAATTCAGCATATCTTTCCTACTTTCATCCTCTTTCAGATATTTTTCACAGTTGCAGTTGTTGAAACCACTTTAGTCCACCAACAAGAGTTTAAAATGTTCAAAGAAACAAGACTTAAAGATGCTGCCCCAGACACCACAACACAGAGTTACAAAGTTCTTGCAAGATACTTGTTTATAATTACAGATTTCCAACACAGACACCAGAATCTTTTACAATTCCATTTGCATTTTCAATTAAAAAGGGAAGAGAAGCCATCTCGCCAATCTGAGCATGCTGAGGAGCTATTCTTGCTTCCAGGCACTTACTTAATATTTCCTTCCTCAAGGAAGCAGGTCAGTGTGTTTTGCAGCCAGCACCCTGTTTCTGACATCCAGCACCCAAGAGCTGACATCACCGGGGCCAAGAAAGAACCCATTTTTATCCTGAGAAACACAAGATTGCCAACCCACAGCAGCTCTAGGGATGAGTCAGGGCCCCAACTGTGACATGTGTGGTGGCACTGGTGACTAACTAACAATATCACATCTAGGAACTGAAACAAAGGCAAAAAGCCATCTGGATGGGAGCAACAGCACCAGAGACATTTTAAACAACTTCCAGCTAAAGGAAAAAAACAACAATTAAAATAATAATAAAAAGCTATTTCAGGCTGTTAACCTCATAGCTATTCCTGCCCACTGTCACAGTAACAACAACCTCACATACAAAAGAAGGAAGTAATTAAACCAGCACTTAACCTTGGCTACTCAAGTGTCTGATCAATGACTTTGAATTTCACAGGAGCAAAGCCCAATACAAAATGCTTTTCTAAGTCACAGGTAGTACTGACAGACAGCATTCTAACCTTCCCATGTAAAGCATAAATTTTCTCTAAGCTTTAACCTGCAAATTTCAGATTCGTGTATGTGTGTATGCCCACACACTCACTCTCCTAATCAATTTGTATTTCAATATACCGGCAGTTCTGCCAGAGGTGCTTATACTAACGGAAAGAAATGGAACACAGATGAGTAAAACATCTGCAGAACAAGAAAATTTATCACTCATTTTAGTATTTATTTATATAATGTACACAAAGAAGAAGCCCTACAACAAGATTTCTCAATTGGGTGCTGCTGTTTTGGTTTCTAAAGGACTTGCCATCCCTAGGCAGACAGAAGAATTTGCTCTGGTGCTAACAGCCTTATTCCAGAAGCCAAGAGACCTTATAGATTTCTCCTCACTTCCCAACAAAAATACATCTCATCACTTAACCAACAAGACCACTGGGAAAGAAAAAAAAGGAAAAACAAACCGAAAAAAAAAGGGCTACCAGAAGCAGGCTGCTTCATCGTTGATTTCTAAAATAGTTTAAGGACAGATGACAGTCAAAAGTAAGCTACACATATTTTAATGTGAATTGCAGCCCACTCATGTTTTCCTCCTAACCAAAACAGAACTAGAATCATATATCCTGGGCTCTGCAGAGCAGGTACAAAACTAGTTTGGAAAAAAAAAAATGTAGGCAACACTTCCAGCAAGCGTTGGCCACCAGCAGAACCACAGGAACATTGCACAGTACCAGTTCACAAAACCCAGGCATTCAGAACATCCCCAGGAGTTACAGACTTATTCTTTAGACTAAAGGATCAGCAGGATTTCAGAAGCTGTGGTTACAAGTTGAGGCTGTGGTCTCTTACTAAACCACCCATCTGTTTTCCTGAAGGCAGGCAAGACTATCTTGTGCCAAGCTCAAATCCATCGTGACTACTTCAGGACATCACTGAGAGTCCAGGACCACCCAGCTGCAAAGGCTTCACACCACTGCAGCAAGAGCTGGTGAAATCAGTTTTACCCATGTTGGGTAGTTAACTTGCACATGTACAGGAATTAAACCCAGGAGGCGCAAATCTCTGACATAAAACAGTGCCAACCAAGAAGATACAAAGGATAAGCACAGGAGAGAGTTTGTAAGGTTATCCTGAAATTCAGAGCTGCCCAAGAATGGGCTCAGAGAGAGCCTGTGTGGAGCACTGCAAAAAACGAGACATGGAGTAACAATGCAATGAACTTTCCTTTGAAAATAATTTACCATATCAGCAAAAGACTCAGACATTAAAAAGTACCGAATCCACTTGAATTGTCATCAACACTCAACATTTATCTGTGTCAGATAAGTTCTTCTAAAACCAACTTTTTGAAGAACACAGCAATTATGAAAACTCACACTGTCATTAAATCCTTTGCTTGTGAACTCACCACAAATCCCCTATCACTCATCCTTTGAGGTCTGTTTTTCTGTTGTTAAAAGAACATCAACATAAAATCCAATGCAACATTCAACATTTTATCTTGAACCATAGTCCAGAAGAATACTAATAAAACACAAGTAAAAGTAGCTGCAAAGAAGACAGTAGTTACAAACACACATACAATGCAGTGTTAGAGGAAAATTTTGATGCCCTGTTATCTCTCATAGCATTTATTCTCCTGAGCACCAAGAAAATCTCATCTTTGGAAAAGTCTTTAGAAGAGCTATCCTACATCTGAAATGATGTCACCCACCCCTGAAATGTGGTCAGAATTCTCTCAGGATTAAATCAGTATGCTAACATCCCAAACAGATGGCAAAAAGTTGGAGTGGAGGATTATTTATATATTAAAAAGTAATTTTCCTTAAGAAATAAGTTTCTTTTACACCACCTCTTCTAAACACAGGTGCATTTTAAGGGCACATAAATAACTACAGCTCTTCAATTTAAATATAAAGCTGGATTTACTCTTCTTTTCATTAAACCCATGAATATTTACATAGAAGGACAAACATCAGAAGCTAACTAGTTTTGGATATGCAAAAACTAAGGGCACTGTACTTATCCAGATTTTTGCTTTTTGCAATAAGTTGTTACAACTGTTGAGCACCACATCCAAGACAATCATCACTGTGATCAATACAGCTCTTTATCTACTGCTTGCTCTGTCATGTGGCAGTCAAGGGGCTAAAAAAAAAAAAAGTCTTGCAGCAGTAAAAAGGGCCACCCCATCCAAACACACAAGAACAGTGTTTAAACAGTATCTTACTGTCCAGAACAGACGAGATAACAATCCAACCACAGTCATTTTCTAGGAAACAGCAGCAGCATATCACGTAGTCTAAGTAGGAGAAACACTAAGCACTTACACAACACAATCATTGTAATCGTTTTTCTAACTACGTAAACATCTAGTACTATAAAAAGATGAGCAAGCTATAAATGAAATATTTGAGAACAAACAAGGGAAAAGAACCTAGTAGAAAGATGGAAAAGGAGTCTGAACATGTAGGAAGACTTATGTCCTATGAAATTTGAAGGCTTTTAGAAAATAGTTCTTAAAAAAATTGAAAAAGTTTGATTTCTTCTGAAGACATTTAAGACAAATACATGCATTAGATCAGTGCCAGTTCCTGGCTCTGTAGAACTACATCCGCTTCTGTCTCTCAAACTGTACCAGATTCCCAGGAGCTGGTCTGCAGCCCAGGGCAGTGTCTGAGCGCTGCCCGGGACTCCCACAGGATGTGACAGGGGTACTTCGGGCACCAGCTCGACCCTCTCCCCTCATCAGCCCTGTTCCATCCCCTCATCCTTCCCGTTCCATCTCCTCATCAGCCCTGTTCCATCCCCCCATCGCTCCCGTTCCATCTCCTCATCAGCCCTGTTCCATCCCCCCATCCCTCCCGTTCCATCTCCTCATCAGCCCT
>VXBT01004534.1:546554-571953 GCA_013400235.1 Oriolus oriolus
CCTCATCAGCCCTGTTCCATCCCCTCATCAGCCCTGTTCCATCCCCTCATCAGCCCTGTTCCATCCCCTCATCGCTCCCGTTTCACCCCACCCACAGCTCACTCTGAGGGCAGCCCACAGCCAGCGCAGCGCTGCGCAGCTTTTCCCCTTCCTGGCTGTCCCCTCCCATCCCGGCCACAGCCACACAATGGGAAAACACCATGAACAAACATCCCCAGTTTTCCACGGGCCCGGGCAGCAGCCTCGCCCTGTGAGCAGCAGGCACCGCGTGTGGAGGAGGGTGCGGTGAGGACACGGCCCTCACCCTCCGGCAGCGGGCACGGGGTGACATCGGGGTTAACGAGGAATTGCAGCCGAGGTTTGTTTAAAGGTTTAATGGCACAGGAGCAATCACCACCTATGCCAAGCAGTGCGTGTGCTACTAAGAACTGTATTTTCTGTTCACCCCTCACAGGCCGCACAGGACCAACAGTTAAAACCAGCACCCAATGCACTGACAACTCAAATGTAGTCTGTGTGCCACTGCAGACCACAGAAACCACTGCAGACCGTGCCATGGGAATTCTTATTTAGCCCTAAAGAGTGAACCCATTTAAGGTTCTGGCCCTCTACAGCTGCATAGGTGAATTTCCATCCAAACTGCTTCCAAAGCTAAAAATAAAATACAATCAACTTGATGATAAATACAAATGCATAAATCAACAAAGCTGAGACCATTCCACTCCACGAATGTCATGGGTATCTAACTACAAAAGCAAAGATTTTAAGAATTCAAGACATCTACAAAGTAGCCTGGAAAGTTATTTTTAAAGATCATGTGGTACTATAAATATTTCCCAGCAGTTTAGTTCAACTGCCACATGAGCTGGCCCTATGGAATGGAAAATTAAATGTCCGTTTAGTCAGGGTTCCTCCAAAAATCAGAATAAAAATATCACCATTTAGTTTTCTAAAAATATCTATGTATAGAAAACATGAAAGGCCTTTTTCAAAGGCCTCATTCCCCCACAGTGCTCACACTGGTACCAAAAGTGGTCTCTCAGCCTAGATTCTCTCATTCTCCTCATGAAATACAGCTAATTTTCCACAAACAAAGATAATTTCATTAGGGTTTTTTATCCCAGATTATTTTGCCTGTTTATCTCCTGTAGGTTTATTCTGCTGGTGTACCCATAGCCTTACGCACCAAGTTTTAAAAACTGAAGTCAGGATTTTAAACCCATAATGAATGCAGTTTCTACTCAGATATTAATGCCTCTAAATAAAAGTGGCCCAGTTTTCAAGAAATGCTGAGCACCTGAATTTGCAATTGACTTACACAGGACTTAGAGATATGAAAAAAATGCAGACATGTTAACTTGGTTTCAAATTAAATTTTAATTTAATTTTAAGTAACTTTATTTGAACAGATGGTTAGGTTAGATTACCTCTAGTCATCCCTTTTTATGAAAACTATTCTACAATTCAATGAAAGCATAGTTTTAAAACCAGCTGTGAATGAGATTGTCTTCAGAATTTTTTTCCCGGAAAACAAGTCTCCATGTAGAGAACAACACTACTAAAATGGTATTCCAGACTCAGAAGTCTTATAGATTTGGCTTGAACAATGAGGATAGAAGGAAAATCTTACATTCTGTAACTTTATATTCAGGCAAATACACACATTTGCTGCTCCCTCCAAACAATATTCATGATGAACTGAACAAGTGAACAAAACACAAGTCCCAGGCTTCTGATAGACTTCCAACAATTCACAGGCAGCACATAATTCATAATGAACACAAAACAGCAACATATCAGCTTCTCACAGCTAACTCACAGCCATCTTCTGCTCTACCTTGAAATGACTGCATAGATACATTAAAATATAAATAAAGAGTTTCAGGCCATCCGCTTGAATTGTGCAAGTGAATTGTAGGGAGAAGAAAAACTCCTTTCACATCTCAATATTACTGTGTGAAATTGTCTTTAGAAGCATCCAATCACTCGATCACACTGAAGCTGGGGACACTATGAGAAAACATTCCCTTTCAGCTCGCTCGAATGCAGTTCTGCATGGTTGAGAAAGGAGAGAATATAAAGGAATGGAAGAAAACAGCAGATTAGAAAAGCACTGTCACGTGAGTAACAGTTCATTTGACACCTTGACCAACAATCAGGATGACAAGAAGGAGAAAAGCTCAAAGGAAAAAAAATCCAGGCCAGTTATTCACTATTCTCTATCAACTGGGCTGTGAAAAAACATCTGGTAGATTCACCTTTCAAATCATTTCTAAACAGCTCTTAGATATTTTGGAAATTTTCAACAGCAGCAGGCAGAGTGGGTCCTGACATGAGGGGCAATGCATTTGTGTAGCATGCTCCAGGACAGAAAGGTGAGGCTAAAGATTTGGGAAAAGATTAGAGCTGGTGAGTTCACAACCCGGTAACTCCCTTGGGCACTGCAGAGCACTGTGGACACTTTATGCACTAGAGGGAAGCTAGCATGAAATGTTAGGGTATGTTGAGTTCCAAGAATAGACTAAATATTTAAATGATGGCATGCTCACATGGATATTTTAAACAAACAAACAAACCCAAGCTTAATAAAAAAGGTGAATGGGGCACAAGGGAAGAGGGAGGACTGGACCTTCAGACTGAATGGCAAAGGAGGAGAAAGAGCTGAACCCTAGCCCAGAATAAAGATGTCATTTTAACACAGGCGAGTCAGGCTGTTTGCATAAAGCTGCACCAGTGCTTGTGCCAGCACGGGGAGGGTGCAGAGAGGAGCAGGAGCAGTGGTAGACTGGCAGTTTCTCACAGCCTCCGGGCTGGCTGGCCACTTGACAGCTCTTAAGATCATTTCAAAAAATGTAGGCAAAACTACAGCCTAAAGGCCTGGCTTTCTAACAGCCCAAGCTATTATTAGAACTACCATGCCATGTCTTTGTCATGAATTGGAAAAGATGCACTAATAATCTGTGCTTTTATTGATTTATTGTACTAAGTAAACTGTAGGGGCCCTGTCCCTCTGTTGCTAAACAAGAATTGTACCAGACTTCTTAACAGTCTGACAACAAAACCAGGAAATAATAAACCAGTATTAGTTCTGCTTTCTGGTATTTCCTTGCTTGTTCTACCACTCAAAATAATTTTTTATTCCACTGTAAACACAAAGGAAACATTCCACTTATAAGATATTTAAATATATAAATAGTTAACATTTCCTTTCCTTTGGAATTGTACAAATGGACCTAGAACATCAAAACTCACTAGCAGCCAACTGTCTACTTCAGCTTGTTACATCTAGATGACATTCTACTATAAAAAAAAAGTTAAAAACAGAAACTGAGGGTTTCCTACAAGCAGATACTTCTTCACACAGGGACTAAAAGATTCACCTTTTAATTATTTCTGGTATTTTGATCAAAACCTCTAGGAAAAAGGATTATTCTCCTGCAGACAGATTGCATGCATCTACAGAGAGAGATGAACCAGTGAAATAAATAAAACCAGTTGAATATTAATAAGGAGTGAAATTTTCACCTACAAGGAGGGCACACAGACCAAAACACAGAGCTATCACACGAGCAGACTGTGCTTAAGTCTCATACAGAGATGCCATGGATCCTACAAGGTAGAAAGATGCCCTTTAAAGGAAAAAAGTATAAATTTTACATGCTTCATCAGGCCAGACGTTCTTCCTGATGAGGTCTGTTTCTTACATAAACTGATGTGGATTTTTGCAGTTACTTTTCTTCCAACACCAGCTTCAATGCCCCCATTGAAGCTGGTGTTCAGAGGTGGCTGTTCACAGCCATTTGTTGTATGGACAGGACTGTTTCAATGCTCACCAAGCACTGACGGAAATCAAACAATTTAACTCTAATGCAAATATTTAGATGTATTTTATGCACCTTTCTCATGACACTTATTTATGAAGACAAGTTGAAATACAATGCCATTTGGTAGAAAAAACACAATCCTAAAAATCCTGCACAACTGACACTTCTGTCATGAAGTTAAAGGTAATAAAGCCCAAAGCAGCCCTGGTCATTCATCATAAGGACCAAAAATATTTAAGATTATGTAGGAATTACAGACTATTCATCCTGAAAGGGACCTCTGGGAGTCAGCTGCCCCCAAGATTAGCTCCAACACTGAAGTTAAAGCATGTTGCTTTGGAGTGTGCACACATAATTTTGCAAGTCTCCAGGGATGAAGGCTCCACAGTGTCCCAGAAATGCAGCTTCCCCCGGAGCCTTCAGCATCCCTTCAGCAGTCAGTCCTTGGCTGACTGCTCCTGGGGTTACTTTTCCCCAGCTGTCAGATTCAGCATCTGCTTCTAAGACTTCATGAGAACCCCACCTGGCTTTTTAACTGTAAATAGAGATGCTACTCAGACTCTATTTTAATGTTCTTAGTACTTTAACTTAAGAATTCCTATTGCAAAATACCTTGTGATGATCAAAATGCACACAAGTACACACAAACGTCCAACTAAAAACAAAAAAAAGGGGGTTCTAAAACATTTCCCCAAAAAGGAAAAATCAGAATCAATTTTAAGTTGTAACAATGGAATTCTCTGAGTCTCTTAATAAAAAGGGAGGGGAGAGGGAAGCAGCACAAGTTTTGTGTCTGGCATAAGCCTAAATACAATGATTTAAAATGACTAAAGCTGCCTCCAGCAGACATTCTTCATTTTATTTGTTTGGGAGCTCAGTTTCAACTTTACTGCCTGTCTGTTTCGGTAACTTGATTACCAGAGTCAAGAATTAACTTGTCAAACTAAGTGTGCAGGCAGCAAGTAGGTTGGTTGGTTTGTTTGTATTGGGACATTGTGAACAGGTGCCTGTATTTCTACTGTGTAATTTAACAAGGCAGTAAAAGACAAATAACTCCACATAACACAGCTCCTGAAAACTTCAGGGGTCAGAATTCAAAATTAGGTGCTACAAGAATGTTTCACATGAATATTTACCAGTCACTTGACATATGACCTAGATCAGGAACTGATGCAAATTTAAATGTGCTGACTAAAAATCATAGCATTTCTTTCAAGTACTTAGAGAAAGGGAACTAACACATACTAACTTCTTTAAATCCACATTTAACTGAAAATTTTATAGTGGTTTTGTTTTAAGGGAGGAAATCAATCAATCTGAATGTGTTATTCTGCCAGTTAAAAAGACTTTGTTAAAAATACCAAGTATGAAAAGCTTTTCTTATCTGACTAGGTTCCACAGACATTTTTCTACCCAAATTATGACACCCTATACACATCCATCTTTAAAGAAGAAGCTAACAGGAGTCATTTCCTCTTGATAGTAAAGCAATATGCCAAAATACACTTCTGGTAAATTAAAACCACTTCTCAACCCCTTTCAGTTCTAATGGCCAGATATTTTTCATTCCCAACCAGGCATTCAAGAGTATTTCCAGTGACTCCAGCAGAATTACATTCACATAATCATGTGAGTAATGCATGAGTAAAATGCATCAGACATAGGCAGTTTTTTCCCAGTTTCTAAGGAGAATATGTTCAAACATCTGACAATCCGACGCAAAGTGGCAGAAAAATGATTACATTTCTCATCTCAAGCACATGAAGCAGACAGAAATTAAGAATTACACTATATCAGTATATAAATGTTTATCTGGTAGCAAAAGGTGCAACCCACAGTCCCTGTGTTAGGTAAAAAGGCTTCTTTTATCATAAATGAGATACACGTGTCAGCCCAGAATTCACAAAAGCCAGAAGTGAACTACAAACCATGAAGAAAAGATGTATCTGAGATTCATAAATTGAAGACCTAAGCAAGTTTGATGAACGATGGAACTAAAATACAGGACAAATAATAGTGACAACAAAAATATTAATGCCACTCAGAAGAGCCATGACTGAAGAGTTACAGGCAAAAAAAAAGCACCTATTTTCAAATTCCCTGGAAAATACAAGTACTGCTTTAATTTTTGCCAGCAGATAGGGGCTTATATGTAATCACATCTATACCAGACAACTCACTGCTCAAAACCATGGCCAGCATAGATAGCAGCCAAGAGAAAAATCTGAAACCCATCTAAATTTCACAAGATACAACTACTTTCAACATGGAAAATGGTTCACTGAGAATCCATGAGTCCATTACCAGGTGATCAACTGAAATGAGTACAGAGTCACCCCTTTATTTTTTTAATATAACTATAACAAACTTAAATACAATTAAAGCCTAATAACCATGCTGACTTTACAAGCAGAAGACAAAAGAAAACAAGCCAAAAACCCCCAGCCCTGTAATACTCACTCCAATGAACCTTTCCTGTTTCAGTCTGACCGTGTAGCAAAGATACTTTTATTAAACATTTTCTTCCTATTGCTCTTGTTTTTTCAGAAGAATCCACGAGAGGACCTCAATGTGATCTAAAAAAACCAAAACACAACACAATGTAACTGACCAAATGAGAAAATCAGTAATTTGTATTTGGTTTAAAAGCTGCGCCAACTTTCTGTGCAGAAATACCTAATTAATCACACTATTTTTTATTGTCTTCAAATACTACAGCACCACATTCAGATCCCACAATCTAACAATTAAATGAATGTCAAATCCACAGACGCCCTGCTACCAGAAAGGAAAAAAAGGAAGCAATAATTATAATATGCCATTTATTCTAATAAATGATACTTATCATAATAAGAATTATGATACTTATCATAATAAGTATTATGATAATGAATTAGTCAAAAACATTCTTAGCTGCTACAAATATTTTCAAATTTTTGTACACTCAATTTGAATCAGACTGGCAGATGTCCATCACAGTTAAAGACAAAAAAAACGGAGACTGAGTTGCCTTCATTATCTTAAGCACATTTTCTCTTTTTGCTCTGGGCTGTAATCTGATTTTGGTGGAGGTTTTTTGTTTGGATGGGGGGTGGGGGGGCAGTTGGTGACTTTTTTTAAGAGTGTAATATTCTCTGTTGTTCTAGTATGGAGAATTTGAGTTGATGACACAAGTGATCCCATCTTCTTATTCATAGTTCAACGTGTGAAAGGTTCAGTAGGTTTCTGACTGACAAACACCCTGCAGATGTACACGGCAAAACATCTCCACAGAGCCAAGACATCATCGTCCTCATTAGCTCTACCTTGCAAATCAAGCTCTAAATAAAGAGAAGTAAACAAAAACTACTTCAATCCCCCTTGAGCACAAAGCAGTGCTATCGGTTTGCACTGATGCTATCTACAGGTTTGTAGGCCAAGCCACAAAGCACAAGACATGTAACTGCACTGCGCTTCCCATAAACAATTGTTTTTCTAAACCACACCAAGCATGTCCCACTGTGCTTGTAAGAACTCAGCACAGTACAGTGACCAGGAGGGAGGGAGGGCTGTCACTGCCCCTGTCCCACACAGAGCAGGATTTCTCTGGGAATTGGTGCGTAGAGCCCTCAAGCAACTCAGATTCTTCAGTGGCTTTGAGGGATAAATACTTACTGCCCCACCTGCTTAAGCCTGAATAAAGTTAAGTTACTGCTCCATGCACAACCTTTTGAAAACAACCTTATGGTGCAAAAAGGGGTTGTCCCAAAATGGGTTTTCACCTGGTGTGCAATAAGCCAATCTACACACATTGAGTTCCTTGATTTTTTTAGAGAGGCATAAGCTAGTCCAGAAACGTCTCAAAATTAATGTCTAGGAGCCTACAGCAGGGAACACACACACACAAAAAAAAAAAAGACTAGAGAAAAATGAAGACAGTGTTATACAATTTAGAAAATGCAAGGACAAAGCAACAGTGTGAATCTTACAGAACCAAGGCTGAACTACCAGCCCGGAATTCATGTTTTACAGCCATATCAATATTTGTGCTTGTGGAATCAGAAAAAAACAAATCAAAAGCCATTAGCCAGCAGGCAGGATCTTAGGAGGTGTGTGAAATGCATCCTACTCTAGCTAACGGGCATGACAACAGAACTTCCACCCAAGGAAGAAATCTTGCACGACCTGTGGCCCCTCAAACAAGGGGCACAGTGTGTGACTGAAGTACCATACCCCATGGCAGGAGCAGGATACCATTTGACTAAAAGTTGGATATCCCAAACTTCTAGAGGTCAATGGCTAACTAGACACATGATGACAATCAGGTCAGTTTCTGGGTGGGAGCCCAGAAATTATCCAGGGTCTATAAATTGTACAGCTTAAACAAACCAGTGCATTGTGAATAACTCTAGCTACAGTTCCTGTGTTCACCCCAGTCTCTCGCTTCTCTACAGCTCCCTGTCCTGTTTCCCTTCTTTTCTCAAAGCACTTCATATCTCTGCAGCTCAGACACAACACTGACAACAGGCCTCCTGCTAGTCCCCTACAACCAACTGTGTGGGAATCAGCCAGCCCTCAAGACCTTAAACTATTTCTAAAGCACACAGACAAACCACCCACTACTATATTCAAGCATGAGAAACAAACCCCTCATTAGAGGATGAGGGTGTGCAGCCTTATTTTTCTTACCAACCAACCTTTCCCATTTTTCAGAGCAGCAGAGCAGGGGTTAAGAGAGGTGGCATCAATGGGCTGCAGATCACACCATGGGCAGCCAGGACACCTTCCACCTTCACACCACAAGTGGAGAATTTTCCAAAGGCTGGTGATGGTATCAGCCAACAGACAGGGTACAACCTCTGCTGGCCTTTTACCGACCATGAACAGCCAGCGAGGACTCCAACTGTGTAAGAAGCATGCCAGCAGCATCTTTGGGAACTGCATAAAGATCAGAAAGACTTGAAGGAACTGCCTCACAAACTGGACTCTCTAATGAGGACATCTCTTTTCCCCACTGTATCTCTCTGGGGAACATGGAAAAATAGAACTGGCAGCTGGACATTACAAACAGCCTCTTTTCTGGGTCTGCTGAGTGCGAGCTCAGCCAAGAACGCACCACCAAACCACCTTGGGCCCACACCCATATGACTTCTTCTGACAGTACCCACCAGGGACCCAACAGAAATCCTTTTCCATTCCAGCTTGCAACTTCTGCATGAGAAACTGCATTTGGCAAAATAATTATTTTCATGAATCCTTTAATTACACCCTCATTACATAGATACTGATTTGATGTATATCGTAACTTGTTTTTTCTAAAACATTAACAATCTTATGAGGCAATTCAGCAATCATAAAATCGTGTGGTGGCAATCAAAATGCCTGTGCCAATACAGCAGAACTTTTTACAGTTGCCCACCTACACTCTATACTTCCCTATGTCCACAGAAACGCTTATGAACGTATGATCAAAACAAATTATAACACAAGGAAAGAAGTGGGGGAAGAGCTGCAAGAAACTTTTGCCTAAAACTCCTGTGTAGCATCTAATGTTCAAGAGAAACAATTACAAGCCAGGGAAATAGGCCACTCACAAAGACAGAGAAAAGGAAAAATAGAAGAAAAAAAAAGTCATTCATAAGCAATGTAAGATGCAGCACAGAAATTGCTGGGCTAATTGCGGCCCGATTGTCTTCAGCTCTATAACAATTTCTAGGCCCATCAGACAGGCTGCTCTGTCAATTCTTCCAAAGTACACAAAAAATCAATTTGTTGGAGAGGATGCTCCATGTTTACTTCAGGATAAGGAACTCTGAGTGGGTTGAATGATACGATACCCAAGAAACTGCTGTATCTTCTTCTCTGTAATTAAATCTCTTACTCTAGAAGAAAGCACTGAGGAAGACATCAGGAGGGTACTAGCAGGTATTTCGGATAGCGATACACAGAAGCACACAGCTGGGGTATTTTAGAGCTTTTGGTTCACAGCTTTGGTGACCTCAAAGCTGTCTTGAGCATTTCATGCTCTCAATAGTGCTGAAGACTGGACAAGTGAATATCACACTAAATTAGCTGCTGTAGCAATGAAGAAACTCACCATTTCGGTGTCAGAGTCAAAAAAACCCAAAAGAAGCGTCAGTAAATACACCAAATATCTTCAAATTAAAAAAATACTGAAACATATAAAGCAACTCAGTCTTCCTTAGTCTTAAGTTCCAACAATAATAGACATAAAATTCTTCAAGAACATTCACTGTCAGTAATTAAGCCATTACAACTCAAGTCCAGGAACTTAAACAGTGAGAAAAAGAGAAACTCGCAGCAGTGCACATCTGCCTAAATGACAGCAACTTCCAGCTCCTACACACTGCATACCTGAGTGCACAGGCTGAAAACGCAGGTTAAAGCCTAGATCTGAAAAAAGTATTTCTTACACATTACCTAGTTTTGTGTGCAAGCTGATCCAGACAGCAGAGCTCCACATAAGCACCATCCTAACAAAGCAGCGCCCAGAGTCTCTTCAAGAGCACAGACCAGTTTTGACCTTTTAAAGGTGGCACTTATTTCTGCAGTAATATCAAAAGACAAAATACCTTACTGACAATGGACAGCACACTGTGACACACAGGACAGCATTCTTCTTTGTGTTCTACTTTCTCAGGTGTTGGTGCTTGGTCAGAAACCAATAATATCCTTTAAAAAGCCTCAGACTTCTCTGAAATGTGAAACCCACCTATCTTGTACAAAATCTTTTAACCAAAACTAAACAGGCATACAGCTACAAGTTCTCATTGCGCAAGAACAGCCACAGAAAAAGAAAAAAAAGGCAGAGACAGAAACTGCAGAACACCAAATGAGTTCAAAACACACATCTGTGTCAGAATTGTAAGTCAGTTTGCAGCCTTTCTTATTCCTGAAGATGGGCAAAACAGAGACCATGGCATTTTCTTGAGTAAGTAAAAATATAGGTCAGTATTATTCTTTAAGTTAAACAGATAACAGTTAAAAACACAATTTAAAGCTAAATTCAGTTATATCTTCATCAAGAAGAACTCAATACCATAATTACATTTATCCAGTGAGTGGCTGAGGGCAGGAGCCCTGTATCCCACTAGAGTGAATCACAGTGTGAGGAAGCCTTGTTCACTCTTCCCAGAGAGCTGCCTCACTAAGCCCTGGCTCACCTCTGTGAAATCCCCTTCAGTGCCCAACAGGCTTGGTTAAAACAAATTTATACTCACACAAGCACAGACTAATATGCTTTACAATGAATCATTTTTCTACTTGGTTACACAAGCTGCTGAGTTCCTTTCAGGAACTGCAAGCCAGTATCAAAAAGATCTTGCAAGTTTTCACCAACTCCTTATTTTGAACATGGTGATTTTTTAACTGGATATCAGTTACTGATATTTGAATTTATCTGGGGGTGGGGGGGGGCAGGGTGTGTCCCTCTTTCACAGTGGTGTATCCTGCCTGATGGTGCTCAAGGTTAAGTAACACAGCAACCCTCCTACTAATTGTATCTTAGAATGGAGTCTGATTGGAGTTGTGAGGCAAATAACAATCTTTTGTCCTAACAATAAAGTCAAACTTAAGAGCAAAAGACTGTGGGCACTCACTGGCACTGGAAAATGAAGGACTTTCAATTAAAGGAGCAAGGAACAGATAGTTCCAGATGGGAAGGAATCACCTGCACTATTTGGGATCAACAAACAGAAACCTAAACAAAAATAATTTATTTTCCCAGAACGATTCAACTGTTTTTCTGTTTTCCTCTGTCACCTTCAAAAGAAATGCCTCTGGGCAAAGCAGAAGGGGAACAAAAAAAGGCTCGTAGACAGCAAATTTCCCTCTCACACTCTGTCAGGCAGCCAGTCATTCTCTGGTCTGAGGGCAGTGTGCTGAGATGGAGACTGGCAAAGTCTCTGCTATGGGAGACCCTGCAAATGCCCTCAGCAGTCGAGGGCTGGCTGCCAGTGCTGATCACTTCTAATGACAAGTGCAGAATAAGAAAACATCCTAGGAGAGGTTCTGGGCTGGAGGATGTACTCTGTCTGGTACTCTATGGCTCAAAAAGCACAAAGTTCAAAGCAGTGTGTGACCATTTCATAAAAACAGCAGTGTTTTTATGATTTCAAATCACTCACAAACAAGTGCTTAGATTTGCTTTATACTGCTTTACAAACATGGAGTCAAGTGAGCAACGCTTTCCAGCTCATTTCCAGTTCCGATCCAACACCGGGCACAAGTGATTACCCAGCTGGCTCAGCAGCTCCAAAGCTGGTGACAAAGAACTGAATAGTTCAGACTGAACAGACTCATCCATGTGAAGATGTAACTCCTCCCAGGGCCCACAGATCACTGTCACCTCCACGCCAGTGTTGCAGCTTTTCTAAATCTGGTTCACTACAGGTGGCTTAGAGAAGTGAAGAACTGGAAGCCATGGTCACAGAGCAGTGCTCCTCTTCCAATAAACCCTCACCTACACATGCATGTGCACACACACACAGTGTGAGGCCCAAAGGCTTGAGCTGAGCCAGCCTAACCACTGAGCAGCAGTTCAGGCACGTGCAGACAAACCCAGCACCCTGCACAAGCCCTTGTGACACCTACAGAGAGGTCTGCAGGAGTCAGTGAACCCCCAACCAGCCTGTCTGCAATCCCTGCACACCCTCAGCAGTCCTGCCACCCAAACTCAGCTTTCTGAATCCTAACACAGGATGCAAGCAATAATAAAATACTTGATTCTGCATGGATTTTCATTACATCTAAAGCAGTATTTGAGGACAGAAGTTTTGGGGCAAGGGCAGGACATTAACTGCCAGCAGCACAGCAATTCCTGTACCAGTTTCTTTGGCCTTCTATCGCAACACAATCATGTCCCATCCTTTTGTTTTGTAACCTACAACTGAATCTAGAGTTATTTACTGGGCAGAACACAAGGACTTGCTCTAGAACAAAAATTACCCCCACACCATCATTTTTAATAAAGAAATCTTATATTCATTTAATGAGCCATTTTCAAGCATTCTAAAGTTTATGAAGTCCTTCTTTATGATTTCTGATTGCCTTAAACTCTGAAAGGCTCAAGGTGCATAAGCACTAAGCCTTTCCTCCGAATTCAGGAACACCTGAACATAACCCTCATTGCTGATGCATTTTCTACTCACTAGTGTGTCATAGATATAAGAACACTGAAAAACCCCTACTGGTTCCACCCAAAAGTTACTGAATGAATAAATATTTACCTGCACTTTAAAGAGAGAAATAAAGCAGTGAGTCTTCATCCTGTTTCTGTGAAGATCCCATCACAATTACTTAGTTACTTGAAATGTTATTAGTAGGACTACTTGTGATCTGTGTAGTCTATTTTCTTCACTGCTTTCATGTCCCCATGTTTCACTTCCCAGTTACATACCGTGAAATGCCTAATATGGTGAAACTATGCAAATTTACTTCTATTTAGTTCTCAAATTCTGCTTTTTGTTGTGCTCATATTTGAATTTATGTAAATGAGAACACAAAGTTAAAAAGCAAGACTGAACAATTTTTCCGTAATTAATTATTATGAGCCATTTTGTGAAGGTACCACCCACCCTGCTCCAGGTATCACTTGAAAGGCTTCATTCTTTATGGTTAAAATAAACTCCCAAGTGTGGATTGCAAGAGGCTATGAACCAACACAGCAGTGTCTACCTAAGTGTATTTTAAAGACATGGTGATGCAGTCCAACTTGCTGCTCGAGTCAAAATATTACCACATGACAAATAACAACAGTATCCCATCACTAGCATCAGGTATACAGTAAATACTATCTGAAACTAGAAGTAATCACTAAGAATAGTTCCTGTGCTGAAGAAGGAAGAATACAAGCATCTAATAAATGCAATTTACCTCCAGCTATATCCAACACTCAGAAGCAAATCTATTAAGCTCTTTTAGATAATAATAGTGTGCATTTTAAACTGCTCTTTCTCCCCACTCCCTCCTCTTTCAGGTAGTGAGGCCTCATAGAAAAATATTTAAAATATGAAGCATCATTTCAGCATGACAATTTATAATACTACATAATTTAAAACCCCCAAATTTGCACCAGGCTAGAAGCAAGGGAGTGCTTGGTCTCAAAAACAAAAACCAAAAAAAAAAAATAAACAAACATGCAAAAAATGAAAAAAAAAACCCCAAACCCACCAAAACCAAAAACACACCACAAACACGAAAGACAATCCTCCTCTCATCAAACCAACAGTTCAAATCTGAATTTGAATCCAAAAGTCAGATTTGAATAGTATTCACATATTTTACATGGCCTTTAGACATAGCACCTAAAATTACAGAATACTTGATGTAAAAACAACCCAACCAACCCAAAGCCTTCTATTTTCATCAGCTGCAATGCTCAGCACAGTAATGCACACGACACGGCATTTTCTGGCTTCCTTCATTAATGAAAAGGTTTCAGTCCATGAACCAACTACCTGTTCTACAGGCTTATTTCTGAGAGAAGTAAAAGCGTTTTGTGGTGTCAGGAGCACTTCAGTGAGAAATTCCCTTCCACATTCAGAGAAGGAACAGAGCCTGAGCAGTGCTGGAGCTGTGACTGGCCCCAAGAACCCTTTCAGAGCATTACTCTGTGCATTCGCCTCAGAGAGTTTCACACAAAGAGCAGCGATGCTGTGACCCTGTGACAGCAGCACTGGCAGACCTCAGAAATGCTTGGGGAATAAAGCTCCTTAGAAAGAGGGCAGCCTGCCTGGCAGCTCCCTGGCACAGGGGAGTGACTTCCTACCTTCAGTACTGTAGGTGCTGCGCTGAACAGCACTGCTCTGACCAGAGCGAGGGTATTTCTGCACTCAGTGGGATCAAATTGCAAAGCAATTTCTGACACTGAGATAAACCATGAAGAGCGAGATGCAAAGAATACAATAGAACCCTCTTAAGTTTGTGTAACATTTCAAAACCACCAGACTACAGAACGTGACCAAGGCTGCACTGAAAATGACACATTCTCTGTCATTTTCAGGTGCAAGGTGCAGAAGGATGGAGGAGAGGCAGCAGATACGTTATAGACAATGTATTTAACCTCTGCTACCACTAAATCATGACACCAGTATTTACACCACTTTCTGGCAATAGGCATCTAAACCCCACCCTCTCCTCGATAAATGAACATGAGCTCCTTTTCCCGGAGCTGACCACTGGAGACTTTCTTTTGACAACTTCGCTGCATTCTGCACCCCGGCCTATTGCTTCACCTCCAAACTGCAGGAGGCCTAGGATACACGGGATGTAAACCTAGGCACACAGAAGAACTGCTGGAGCAGCAGCATCTGTATTTAAGAAAGCAATTATTAAAATACTACAAAATCAGACACCAAAAAAGTGACTCTCGCAACTGAAAGCAAAGGCTTTTCAGTTTTCACGCAAACAATGATGGCATGACCAAGACAGAAATTTCTCAACACCATACTTGACAGCAAAAGAGAGATTTTCCAAGGAAAACCTCAAAAAATATGTCCGTAAACACCTTTCAAATTTTCTCCCAAGATAAGTGAGAAAGAAAACAGAGCCTCCCTAAAATCCTATTTTAATTCTCACCAGTACATTGCAAGAAAAAAAGTACATCACAGAACAACAGAAAATTTAACAACAAACCATTTCATTCACCACCACACCCCAATAAATCTTTCTTCAGGTTAACTGGGTCTTTTAATCACCAAAATGCAGATGCTTGAGCCAAAGGTTTTAAGAACACTGCCATTTCTGAAGAACACTTCTTGCTTAAGGGGTCTAACCACTGCCTCTTTCTCAAGAAAATTGTCATTACAAAGGTAGAAACTCTTTATTACTGCACAAATAGAGCTAAAAACCACCCAAAGAGTAGTATGCTACTTTCCTGGCCAACTAGTCCCAGTTAAATCAACAATGAAGAAGCAACTTAGGGCATCAAGAGAGTGGAAACCTTTCACAGTAATTGGTATATATTGCCTTGTTCTTTCAAGCTTTATCAGCACAGCACACACAGCCTGCATCTCATATTCTCCTGACGCAATAACCCCAGGAATTCACCCCTAAGCACTGATACACCAAAATTTTAAAAACTGGCAAGTAGTGATGGGAAGACAAAAGGAACCACCAAATGCTGAAGGCCTCCAGAAATCCTGTAGTTGCACACAGTAAAAGCTGACAAGTTATCAAATGACAAATAAATCTGAAAATTCAGCCGTGGTTTGTGAAATTCACATTAAAAAGAAAGTAACCTGAGGATACTAAAATGATGAACTGCAGAGATGGAATAAGGCAAGAATTGCTCTGCCTTCTCATAAAATTTACCTAGAAGTTAACTGGAACAGGAATAACTCAGAGAAAACAGCTATAAATAGAAAGGGGTTAATCATTCGCATTTCTATTCCCATGACAAGAATACACTAAAGATTCTAATTTTTTAATCTTATGATATGATGCTTTAAAAATACTTTAGCTGCTGCACTACAGTCTGCCTCTACCTACTTTTTAAAAATAATTTCTCCTTTATTTTTTTAAATGCAATAAAGGATATTTTCTTTCAACAGAAACATTTTCACCAACAGTAGGCAAAGCGAGCCTGTGCATCAGCTGGAACGATTATGTGTGGTCACTTAAATGGATCTTTTTTTAATGGGGCCACTCAAAATACATTTACCTTTTCTCCATCCTAATATACAGCACATAAAACTTATTGGTTATCGATTTCAACTGTCACAGCTGCTACAAAGTATTTTTCAATTAAGTGTTTGCATTTATCCTAAAGTAGAAGAGAAACTTCGAATCATTAAGGTTGGAAAAGGCCTGTAAGACAATGGAGTCCAGCTGTTCCCCCAGCACTGCCAAGCCCATCACTAAGCCCTGTCCCTAAGCATCACATCTATTATATTTGTTCAAGGACATAAACACAAGTTTACCATGCAAAGACACCGAAGAAAGAAAAACTGCCTCATCCTCAACGCACAGATAAAAACACACCAGGATAACCAAATGTCTCTGAACTCACACAGCAGCCCGTGACACACTTGGAAATAGAATCTAATTATTACAAATCCCCAGCCAGTGCTTTACTCACAGTATTTCTCACCCAAGTAAATTAATGTTGAAGCTTTTAAGTTAAACCAAATGGAGTACAGGAAATAATACACAGAGAGAAGTTCTTTATTTAAAATGTAGAAACAGATGAGGACTTTTGTCATTTCGTGGCGACCAGCAAATTGAATATAAAGTAAGTTGTAATACAGCATATTTGCAGAGGCAGAAATTAGGACAGCACTCAATATGCATTCAGCTTCGAAAGATACAGAGCTGCTGCAGATCTTCATTGACTACTCATTACAAGAAATTGTGAGGAAAAGACTTGATTGTGGTCTTAACATTACTTGCAAGTGTTTAAGTTACATCCTCTCATTCTTGCCAAACTTGCTTTTATTGAAGAACTCTACTAAACAGCCTTTCCTTTTTATGCAGTACTTTTCTGCTCTTCCTTATCACTGCAACTTTTCAGGCACCAGATTTATTTACAGCGCCCAGAGGAAACAGAAGCTACCAGTTATCAAAACAGACTGCAGAATGCAAATAAACAATTGTGATGTATTTGTGTTAGCTGGACTCTAAGAACTTGTGCAGAATGACACTGAGTATCAAAAAAATGATGTCCTAACAGATAAAGCAACAATTCAGTAAACAAAATGTTGCTATTGTTTTTATTACTCAGATGAAAATAGAGTTAGGTCATTATTCTGAGCTTTCTAAAATTTTCAGCATAGCTAGCGGTCACCTAATTCAAGTTAAATAAACATTTTTATTAAAAAAGTATTATTTCCCTACATTATTACCACTAGTAGTAGATGTAAAAAAGTACCTCTGAAGTGCTGGGGAAGTAAAACTGGCCCAGCATGAAGACTCTCAGTATTCTACACATCTGAAGAGTGATATCTTTGTCTTTAAATACCTGGGAAATTTTTCAATTGTTTGCACGTAGCTTGTAAAAGCTTATAAACATAATAAAATTATTTAAAGTTAGATATGTAATCAGATGCAGATTATCAGTATATTATAAAGTGTTTTTTTTATTTTTATTAAAATATAAAAGGACTTTTGTCAAAAGCATTGTATCTGTCTTATGTGGATACCAAAAAGAAGCAGAACAATATTAGCTACCGAGCACAGATAATCAGTTCCTCCTCATTTTTATTATTAACAGCAGAAAGGAAAGTCTCTTTTTTTGCTAGCAAGTTTTGTGCCAAAAATTAATGTACCATTTGCTGCTGACAATCTGCCAGACTAATGATGTTTTTCTTCACTCAAGAGGGTTCAGAAGCTACTACTCACTTTCCAGTCAGCGTTCATCACAGATTCCCAAATACAGTCCTCCCATGAAAAGAAGAACAAGACAGCTCTTCTGCAGACACACACACACCTCTTCACACTTAAGTCATTACTACAAGTAAACAATTTAAAACACTTCAGCAGAAGTAGACAAGTGTCCCTCACCTCGTGCTGTTGTGGCTCAATCCTAACATCAGGGTGTACATGATACTTTCAATTAAACCTGGCATGAGACAGAATAGAATCATAGAATCATTTAGGTTGGAAAAGACCCTTAAGGGTGAGTCCTTTAACCCAGTGCTGCCAAGCCCGGCACTAAACCATGGCCCCGAGTGCCACAGCTGCACATCCTTTAAATCCATCTGGGGATGGTGGGTGCACCACTTCCCTGGGCAGCCTGTTTCAATGCTAGATAATGCTCTTGGGGAAGACATTTTTCCTAATATCCAATCCAAACCTCCCCTGGTGCAGTTGAGGCAGTTTCCTCTCACCCTATTACTTGGCACTTGGGAAAATGCTGACCTTCACCTGGCTATAACCTCCTTTCAGGTAGTTGTAAAGCTACACTATTGTGTATTTTACACTACTGTAAAACTGTAAAGCTCGTTGTGGGTGCCCCATCCCTGGAAGTTTTCAAGGCCAGGTTGGATGGGGCATGGAGCAACCTGGGATAGTGGAAGGTGTCCCTGCCCATGGCAGTGGAGTGGAACTGGGTGATCTTTAAGGTCCCTTCCCACCCAAATCATTTTATGATTCTACATTCCAAATTTTATTTCCTACTAGGTTGGGACTCATTTTTGGGGATTGAGTCTTGTCCATCTCCATTAATTAGTAACAGGACTTATGCACTACTGTATCTGCTCCCATTCTGTGATGCTGCCATTGCACGTGCCCATATGGACAGCACACACACACAGTCTCTTTCACTGCTGTCTATACACCAAGCACTAACTCTTCTTTGTTTAGAGGATCCCTGGTTGTGACTTGGAAAATCCTCCTTAAATATCTTATGTCTTGAACTGCATCCTTAGCAAGGCATACAGATAACCAAACAATAAATTCAGAAATTCCTCCCTTCTATCACCTGAAACAAAGTAAGATACTCAGCACTAAAGATCAGAAATACAAATACTCCAAGCCCACATGATTTTCATACCCCAATACACAATGTGTGTGGTGGTGTGAAAATCCCAAAGGCCTTGCCTTCCTCAGCAACACCTATTTAAGTCAAAAAGGGAACTGGGAAGAAAAAAACAAACCACAAAAAAACCCAAACGCAAAAAACATCCCAACACCAGCAGAGAGTAAGTAATATTGTCAGCCAGCACTAAAATGTAGAGGACCCAAAGCAGGCCTCCAGCCCTGTGATTTCTACCAGGCCAGCCCCCACACTTCCCTGTGTGCCTCCAGCCCCGCACTGCCCAGCCCTTGGCACAGCAGCCCACTCCTTTACTGCTCCGCACCTCATCTGTGACTAATGGTTTCCTTCCCTCCACAGTTGTCACCAGAGTCCTTCCTTCTGGAGATTCTGTTCTACAGAATATTTTACATACTAAAGTATAAGTTATTTCTAGCACACGCCCTCAGGACAGGACCTCACAGGCACTGTCAGCAACACTGGCCTATGCCTCCAAAAACCAGCAGTGTAAAAAGACAAGACACTAAACAGGGGTAAGGCTCACATATGGTTAACACACAGTCCTTAAATTCTTTGGGGGTTGGGAGGGAAATAACGGGGGATCTAGGGAGAAGCACTAAGAGCAGTAAACTTAGTGACACACTATATGAAGAAAGAAAAAAAAGTAAAAAAACCAGGAATACTGAAAGGTAGATGAAGTGGAAAAAAGTACAGGCAAAAGGACCAAAGTACTCTTCAAAACCAGAAAAGGAATCTGAGACATAAAGCCAAGAAGGAAGGAAATTCAGTGCCCTATGCAATTTTTAAATAACATTTTATGTGCTTCTTTCTACCACGTCAACTTTGTACTCAGCTTTTTGAGTTTCTGCTGGCAACATTGACCTTTATTTACCTGATTCTCCCCTGTAGCTGTGTCTGTACCAACGGTTTGTACACACAAACTACAGACGAACCTGCAGCCTTCTGGAGGACACAATACTAAATAACAGTGCTCACACCACTGACCGAAAACCATCTTTCTGCAGTACTCAAAAGCAGGTTTTTTGGCTGTTATCTTTAGTGACACAAATGCAATCAGTTTTTTAAATTACGTACGCTTCATAGTCTTCTGTTACGAACATTCTGTACTCATAAACATCAAATTGTTAACTGAAAATAACAGCACATTTCGAAATGTTACTTCTACTTGTTAAAAAACAAAATGATGCAACAATATCAAAATTAATCTCTCAAGCACCTTATTTACGAAAGATAAAAAAGGTATTGCTCAAGAGTTCGCTCCCATAAGAACCTCAAGCACTGAAAGATGTTAGCAGTTACCTAGAGATTTTGTACAATGTTCTCCAAACCACCTACCTACTCTGATTTTTAAACTGCTTCCAGTACTCTGTCGCTGCATACAATCACAGGTCTTCTACATTAAATCTGTCACAAAACCACTTGACAGCAGGACTCTGAGCCTCTTACAGTGTCAGGTTAATGGTACGAACACCAGCTATTGCACAGTCCACGTAACAGCTTTCATAAACAACTGGCTATTCTTATGCTTATTTTTAAATTATTTCATTGCCCTGTCCAGATACCTTCTGTGCACACAAAGGACTTTCAGAAACACTGAGAATTAGCAAACACTTCATAGCAACACTGTACCATAAAACTAAATGCACAGCAAATTCTTACGAATTCTTATTAACAGACAACATTCACCACAGACTCTCACATGACTTCCACAAAACTGTTTATCTACCTCTGCCAGCCACATGAGCTCTTGCCCACATGCTGCCAGCTGATGCCAACTTAAAACTTGAACATCCTCTAACTCATCTCTGAATTCTCTCATGGAGTTCTTTTAAAATCCAGTGGATATATGGTGCTTGGGGGCAAGGAGAGGACAAGAATGACCTAAAGTGACAGCAAACAGTGCAAGCTCCTAATGGACTACACATTACTTGAAACCGTCCACTAGTTCCAAATTAATGCCTCTGCTTTCTGCTTTGCATACAAGAAACATGGGGGGGAAAGTCTCAGAAGAGCACTGTGAAAAGAAATTTAAAATCAACCTAAACCTCTAGTAGCCCCAAAAGTGAACCCAAAAAGACAGCAATGAGAACACACTGATTACTTGTGTCCCATAAAAAGAAATCAGAAATCACAGTGCTGTCACTGTTTCCCCCCTTACAAGTAAACTCATGGAAAGACGAAACATAACACCTCATACCAGCACAAAAATTAAACCCCCAACACTGACTTTATTCCCAATCATCATAGTTTCTGGAAAACAGGAACAAAAATTGTATTTATACAGCCAGTAGTGAAGTGAAGTACTAAAAGATCATTTATCAAGCTAATATGGGAAGCAATCCTGCTGTTCAGGATTACAGCAACACATAAAGCTGAGCTACACAAGCATAAAACTAGGCATCAATACCTCTGATGGAGTTCCTTTAAGATATTTTGATGCTGCTATTCTGATGAATTCACAAAGCTATTCTAAAAAAATCAGAGTAACTACTGCAAATAAAAGGAAGATATTCTAGAAACAGAAAAGCACCCTTTACAAATCAATTTCACAGCAAAAATTTAATGCAACACTACTTATGAAAAATTTTCAAGGTTTTTAAACTTGTGTAAGACAAAAGTAAGCTGTGAGTAGCAAATCTATATATTTTTGTCAGGAGGAAGCTATAGTATTCCTAATTCTTATGCTCTTTTAAAAGTAAATACTAAACATATTTCTATATATGCAGATGTAGCTTCAAAGACACAAAATTACTCCCTAGTTCAACTAATCCACAATTTTAAGTGAAGAGCACCTAAGGTAAGAAATAGATACAGCTGCCCTCCTCCCTTTTTAGTGAACTGAAAAAGGTTTGGCCAACAGCCAAAGCTGGGAAGCAGCAAAGGTAGCCAAGGACAGCCCAGATCCTCTCTTTGTGTACAACCAGTTTTCTGAAAGGCTGTGCCCTGTGGCAGGCTAGCAATTAACCTTTGGCTACCTAAAAGAAGCCAAAATCAAACCAAGTAACAATGCACACACACACACAAATTATCAGTGGGGAAGTAGAACTGCCCAAGTCCCACTTCTCAAAGGAAGCTGGTTTTGACACCTCGGTGTTACTCTTTGTTACTTTAATCTTCTGAAGCCAGTATGTAAATCCAACTTTGTTGGTACCTACATATCCACAAGCATTTGCACATGAGGGCCTCCTCTGCACCTCTTAATGTATGTAAATGAAACCGCGTTCCTGAATTTATTTCCACCAAAGGCTGAGATAAAAAGATTTCCCCATGTAAATTTGATAGACTAACACAGACGGTCAGTGTTGCTTGCAAAGTACCTGATACTTCCGGCATTATCCAGATACATGTAACCTTCACCTTGAAGGTTCTCCGAATTGATTATTTCAAACATTACCTGCTGTTAATTCTGGATTGTAAGTACACACCTTGTCAACCCACAGCAAAACTGCTTGCTTACTAGTTACTACTAAAACTAATTTAAAAAAAAAAAAGTTAAAACTCTATCACAAGATGATCTTTGTCCCCAGATCTGATTTAGTTATCAAAACAAATCACACTGAAACTTTGACAGGTGAGTGACTGTAAGGACTAGCAGCACTACCACAAAAAAAACTGTTTCATGCATTCAGGCATTAATACTGAATTTCTGGCCTCCATGATTCAAAGTCCTCATACGTTGAGGCAAATGATTTGAGATGTAGTGTGTAACATTGTGTGCGTCAGCCTAAGGATATTGGCTTGAGGAAAACACACAATCACTAAAATAACTCCCAGAAAAACCCCACCAAAACAAACAACTAAGCTTTTCCAGGCAACTGTGTAAATGATGCTTATTTCAGATTTTTCTGTCCTGGACTGCTTCCACAGAAACTGCCAGTTGGGAAAAGGGGCAAACTTCATGTCTTAGTGATCTGCTGCTCCCAAGAGTGGCAAGTCAGAAAGTCCACCTAAACCAAAGCAGCCCCGTGGCCTTTGAATAAATACAGCGTCACACTCTACTGCCCAACAACCCCTGTACTTATTTTCAGGTAAGTTAACTGATGGCAACTTGTAAAGAACCAAGGGCAACACTTCCATGTCTATGTTTAGATCTGTGAAAAAGCACTTAAACTATTTGAACTGTGTGCCCTGGTCACTGAAACACAACAGCAGCTTTCCAGCTAAACAGCCAAAACACCAGCCTGCATTTCCACCCAACTTCTAAATAACAACATTCTTTCCTCTGCACCCTCCTTGTACATACAGCATTCCAACAGCTTGAATTTCTACTGGATTTTGTGTTTAAATTATTTGCAAAATAGAGCAGATAACAGACATGCAAACTTTAAAGGGAACAGGGCATATTCTCTATTCACTACATCACAAAAATCAAAGAAAGATTTTTTTTTTAAGAAGGCTTTCCTACATTAGAATTTGGAGTTCTGCCAAAAGTCCATAGACAATTGGAGAACCAGTGAATTCATGACATCAGATATTCCAAGGAAGTGAAACCTGGCTTAACGGAAGTGATTTTTACTCAAGAAAAATAGATACTTAAATAGACAAACAACAAAAAATATTTTAAGACCACATATGGAGGAGGTCTCTTTTATTAAAAAAAAAAAAACACAAAAAAACCAAAAAATACAACCCCCCGAAAACATTTAATCAATGTTAAAAACCCCACTCAAGCATGTTTCCAAGGCAATCCACACCAACACATTCTTCATGTTACCAATATCCCTGATATTCTTTTTATAAAAGGCCAGTAAACCATTTACCAAAGAATTTTTGTTCAGTAATCCCCTCCTGAATCCCCACTCTCCTGAAAAGCACTGCTTGCTAGCATGAAACTCCTAAAGCCTGGAAAACCACCATCAGTCTGAACTGAAGCTTCTAGATCAAAGTTTCCAAGTGACCTGGTGATTGATTCCCCAGCCACCTTAATGCATTCCACTAGACTTCACAACCCTCTGCCAAGCATATGGATGTTCAATATTCCTTTATATGCAATTTTCCTAAAAGCAAGCATGTTATAAAGTTTTATTCCACCTTTTAATTAATCTTTGAAGGCATAGAGCTGTGGGAGTCTCTAGCTAATACTGCAAAACACAGGCCAATCAAATTTCTCCGACATCCTTCATGCATTCATCTCACTTCAAACCCTGAACTAATGGTCCTGAAAACATAAATAATATGTTGCTGGAGTTTCCAGTAATGCCCAGCTTCAAGAACTTCCTAAGTCTGAATGAAGTTCAATATCGATAGAATAATGGCAGCATGGACTTAGTAAGTACATAACATTTACAGTTATGGCTACAGCTGTCAATTCCAAATGAACAAAATTTGTCAGTGTATCTAGTGACAAGAAAAGACTGTAAGTGCATAAAGTTCGGGGAAAAAAACCAACCAAACAAAAAAACCCCTACACCCCAATAAAAACTAAGCTTTCCAGATTTTGGAAAGTGTCCAGCCTGAGTCTAAGCACACATGTGCTGCAGCTAGACAAACCAACGAATCTGGCATGAAAGGTTTCCGTTTCTCTTTCAGGAACTCTTTGGGACTAATGAAGATTTATTTCCCCCTTCCACAGAAGCAGCTCCTCGTCTGTGGAAGTTTAGTTGCCTGTTACGAGAGCACACGATGACAGACAGCAGTGCCAAAGCCATCGTTCTGTGCGCCGCCCGCGCCGCGCTGCACAGCGCGTGAGCAGCTGACTGGAAACACATTTCCGAAATACTGCTTTGCCATACAAATTCCTGCGGTTCCGAAGCAAAACAACGCTCAGAAACCCAGCTGAAAACAACCAGGAGTATCCAGTAATAGAAACACCACTTAAAATTCACAGAGCAATCATCGAGAGTTCTCAGCCGGGAAAAAAAAAAAAAAAAAAATAGAAAAAACCACCAGGCACAGCGCAAAACTTGTCCGGCGAACGCTCGAGGGGGAGCAGGCGCCGCACACCCAGGGGCCGTCCAGCCTCTCCCGAGCGCCGCAGAGCCCCCGAGCAGCGGAAAGGGCCGGGGCTGTGCCGCTCGCCCCGCGGCGGGAAGGATCGCCCGGGCTGTACCGGGGGCGCCGCGGGCCCCAGACCGGGACGGAG
>VXBT01004535.1:0-123897 GCA_013400235.1 Oriolus oriolus
TCAACAAGTTTAAAAAATAAAACCTTGCAGTGCTTAGGAATTTCAGAGATCATCTGGTCTTGAAGTTGCTGAGGTCTTATGATTGTATCTAATCTGCTGAAAGAGGACTAGGGAGAGAGAATTTAGCATCTGGTTACCAACTTAGCTATCCTCCTTGTTACTATTTTGGATGTACCATCCAGACATATTATAGATGGAAACAGTTTTCAGCAGTGTGTATGTGAGCCAGTCTGTACAAAATGGTCCTGTGGTCAGTGACCACCCTCTTTTAGTTAGCAATGTCAATCAATGAATTTAGCTCATCTCTTTATGCAAAGAAAGACAATATCATTTTATTTGCTATATAAAATGTAGCCTAAGGGTTCCACTGGGGTTTCATGCTTATCAAACCTGTGTTTATTCTTTGGAGATGTGAAGAAAAGGTGATATCTATGCTACCAAATAATACGTGATAGAGATTATTCTGGCTGGATTGCCAGAGGTGTCACAAGTTTTTGGTGATATTTATGTGCACAAATGTAATTTATCCCAAGGAACAGGAAGTCTGAGTCCTAACTGGCTTCATTTCTAGCTTCTAACAAATAGCCACATTTGAAAAAAATCTAGAACATTTTTCATTTTGCAAAGTACATATCTTTTATTTTTCTTGTTTTATTTACTAGCATATACAAAGACCCACCTACTGACACCCCAACTACTTCATTTTTAGACTGCAGACTGGTCCAAAGGCAAAGAATGAAGGAAGGTTGAAGGAAGGTGCAGTGGTTTTGTACACATCTTTTAACTTTCTGTGAGATAAGAATTAGAAGAGGGACAAAAAGCAGGCTCAAAACTTTAAAGAATATAAAGAAGTTTATTAAAAGATCTGAAAGGGAAAATAATAACAATCAGAATAGACCTTCAGAACACTTCTCCTTCCCCCTACCCCTTCTTTCCTTTCCCACTGGCAATGTAAAGAGACAAAACTCAGGATTTTCAGTCAGTTTACCACCTCTATAATAATCTTTTTTTCAGTTCACTTAGGGAGAGAAGTCTCTCTTGCTGGCCATGGGGCAGGGCCCTGCTGCCTGTACAAAGGCTGGAAGCAAGAGAGAGTTCCTGGGCTATGTTCGTTTTTAAATGCGATGTTCATAGAGGCGTGTTCAGCTTCTTAAGTGGCTTAACAGAGTTGTCAATATTCAAATTAGCCAATTGATTGGTTCTATCAGGTCTTGGAGGAAATCAGAACAGCCCCTTGCAAAAACATCACTTCTGTGGCTGGTGGATTTTTTCCTTAACTAAAACCCCAAGCTGTGCTAAACCACGACAGAAGGTGAAGACACTTTTCCTGAAATGAAAGCCTGGTTAGATATGGGCTATCTCTAAGAGGGAACTACTAAAAACCGTTGTTTATCGGGTTATCCAGTTTGGTGGATCAGAATGAATGAGAGCAGTAACAGATCTTCCCACTGGACTGAGAAAACGCAAGCAGCATAATGGATTTTAAATAGTTTTAGAATGCACTACGATAGCAAGACAAATTTGTTTGTCTTTTTTTCACACAGTGCATTCAAAGCACTGGGGATATTGTTAGGAAAGAATTATTGTCTCAGTATTTTATATGTCAGTGAGAGATGATCTTTTAGAGAAGTGCAGGAAGTAATCTGTTGATAGCTATAAAACCATATTGTTAGACTGGGGTTAACACAGTATTTTTTCAGCTGAGGTAGACATATCTAGAAGAAACTGAGTCTATTCAGTTCAGTGAATTTTAAAAAACAGACTTGAGCACAAATTCTGTCTGATGTAGTTGTGTACTTGGTGGCATGAGGCATGATAATTCCATGTCATTCTGTTGTTCAGCAAATCTCATTATGAAGTCGAAACTAGAACATTGAACCATAATATTTGTGTGGAAGAGAAAAATTACTTTCATAGTTTGTGGGGGAAAATGATTAGTTTTCTGATGCTGATAGAAAATGCAAGAAATACTGTACTTATGTCTGGCACATCTAAACTCATAACATCTATTTGCTTTGCTTTGTCAAAACATATGAAAAATCATTAAAGTGTTTTAATAAATGTCTGGTTTTCTTGCTCATTCATCTTATAAATATTAATTAGCCATGGATCAGGCAATTAAAGTTTAATCAATTTGCACTAATTAGCACCACGTACTTGCATAAAAAGATAAAACCAGCTCCTGCATCTGGCTGTTATTTGCAGTTTTTGTCAAGTGCTGATGAGTTTCATCTTGAAGAGAAGATTAAGAAGAAAAGAAGAAAATAAGAAAGTAGTGTTAATTTTATTAAATCTTCAATCAAACCTTCTGTTCATAAGCTTTACGGGACAATACCAGGTAACATTTCACTTTATAAGAAAGTAGACATGATTGGGCAAAAATTTAATACTTTTCTGTGACCACACCCTTCCTAATTATAACTTGTAAGAAAAAGAAAGCTTTTTTGTGCAAAAGCTGAGGTTCTATCTTACAATAAAATGATTTTGTAATCATATACCTGGAGCTGAATGCCCCAAACTTTCATAAGGAAAGTAAAACCAAATTTTCATCTAAAAATATTTTCAGTTCTCACATATGTGAGTGGAAATAAACCTCACAAAATCTAATCTTAAATTCACTTAGAATTTTGATACTTTTAAAGATGGGATTCATTATTTAAATTATTCCCCTTTCCAATGAAATGATAAAACTTCAAAGGTTACCTTCTAGTATTTTGCTAGAGGTTGGACCACAGGGCAGAAGATTTTAGCCTAGCTCAAATGGCACAGAAATTAGTTGATAGATACATTACCAGAAATGTGTCAGGCACCTGTAGTGAAAAGGGGATAAAAGAATTTCCTGCCCACCAGGAAAGACAATTATTTGCTAATACTTCTTGCTGTTATTAATGTTTGGTGTTTGTGTCACAATATTTATTGTCTAAATTATCTATTCAGCAAAACCAACAAAAATAACAAGCAAGCTAACAAAATTAAAACATTCATACACATACACACACACATACTCCCAATGTTTCTTTTTCAGGTGTTTCACTGGGAAACAGTAGTGCAAATCTTATTCTAGAAAGTCCTAACCTACATTAGGGTATTAAAGTATTGGATCTGGTTAAGAAGCTTATGGTACCCTTTAATAGTACACTGTCACGTATTTTAAAAAAAAATGCACTCTAGCTGTACATGCCAAACCACTTACATGGTGGTCCTGGAACAGACAAAAATTCAGACCTTCTACACATCAGTTACTTATTCCTAGCTTGAGATCCAAAGGACACCAGTGTGCCCAAATGGATAGATAGATAACAGCTATCTAAGTGCTGTTAAATAAAAATTGAAAACTGCATGTTTCGCTTATCACAGACTTGTCCAAGTCACTGTTCTGTGCTCCTGGTGGCCATGCCTTAACATCATTAAACTTGTGGTTGTCTACTCAGAAAACACTTGAAAATCAGCTTTCTGAGTCTCTGGTTTTTACATAGTTAAATGCCATGAAGTCAGTCAAGACTTTTATAATACAGTTCTGGTTTTGGCTTCTGAATTTGGCTGAATGAATCAGAATGCCGATCTACCAAACAGATATTATTGACTACTTCTATATGACTATTTTCAGCTTTAATAATGGCAGAAAACAAAGTATTCTATACAGCCTATTTACATAACTGAAAATGTTTATAGGGAATAAAACATGTATTTTATCAACAGTGGAAATTTGCCTTGAACTCTGAAGGTAAAGCCAAGATTTTATGAGTGGTTTAACAGTAAAAAAATCCCAAACAAAAAACCAAAACCGCACAACACCAACCAACCCATAGCATGAATCACAAAGAAGCTATGCACCATTTACATAGGGATTTTTATGTAGTTTATGCAAGAAAAGACTTGAGAATGGTTATTGATATTTTTCAAATGAAGTATGTATGAACCATTAAACTCCTCATTCCGTAGTGTACAAGCCATTGCTCTGCTAAACACTCTTTTACTAGATAGGCTATAAACAGAGCAGAGGCACTCGAAAAGTTGTCATCTTTCAATGTTTGTTTAAAGATCTGACACATATGACACACCAAACCACCTGGTAGCTGAAAGTTCAAACTGCTGATTGCTGTTACAGAATCTTCATAATAGCATATTGTGCAGAAGATCTATTGTTTTAGAGTATAGAAAGATTGGTTTTGACATGATCTCTAAGCACTTTCCTTATTTCGGGCACTGAAACAAAAACATCATTAGTAGAACAAATTCCTGCAGATGAATAATTTTGGCTGAATTGTTTCCCCTATGATGTACCATATGTATATATATTTTGAAAATTGCCTTTCACTGAAACTAGAAAACTAAGCTCAGTGGAACAGTCTACAGGAACTTTAGCGGGCTTAGGAAGAAGACAAAAGTTATAGTGTATTTGCAATTAATACATTGACCCGTGAGCAGTGTAGATAGGTTTACTAAGATATATTTACTGAGATATGAGACAACACAAGTGTTTCTTAAAGCTCAGTGTCCAAGGAGTAACCTGCAGCTCCTAATTAAGAGTAGCCAGACCTTGTTTTACTGTTTTCACACAGAAGGCATTGAAGGCTTTGTGAGTAAATCTTTGTGAGTAAATGCAGAGGCATCAAGGCAAACATCTGAAACCATCCTCATCTTGTACTGTCATTGTCCTTCACACTCCTGAAAGATGCAGGTCTCCTTTATATTGTCTTTTTCATTGTCTGGTTGGATAGGACATAAGAAGAGGTCAGCTTGTTAAAGCTCAACTCAACATATATTCCAAACCTGAGCCTTCATACAATTATGATTTTATATAACATTTACAAGGAAACCCTGAAAAATTGTGTTCATAGTTGATATGTAATCTTTTTCAAACATTTTGAAGACCTATCTTTTTCCATTTTTTTGCTTCCTGAATTGCTGCTGTGCAATTCCAGGATTCATATAAAAATTATACAAAAAATAAAATAAAATAAAAATTGCTTCAAGGTGGAACATTCTTTAAATACCTATTGCTTTCATAACTTTTGCAACACAAAGATTTGAACTCATAAAATGAAATCTGATCCCACTGGTTCAGCTGCATCAAAAAAATTAACACATTTCAAAGACTCTAGCAGTAATTTCTCTACTCTTGTAGCACTGGCAGACACCATTATGAGTTCTGAGTTTCAGCTGACTGCAAGGGAATAGAAATCTAAGAGAGAGAAACTGAATTAGACTCTTAAGACACCTGCAATGAAATGGCATGAGTGGGGAGCCCAGCATTTCAAGGCAATGTTAAGCGTGAAGGTGTGGTTATGCACTGACTTTCTATAGCTCCATGCAGCTGATCCTTATGGCCAAAGCAAGGGAAGCATTGTTGAGTACCTAGCACGAAGACCCTCTGAAACACTACTGCTGTGGTATAGCCATGGACAACAGGACTTGAAAATTGCTGTCATGCTTTTGATTTTTTTCACAAATATGTTGGAAACATAAATTTATGTAGTATGCATTCATTTCAGAAGTATTGGTTTGGGTCCCCTGTGCTGCAGACCACTTGTATAAGAGAGCACATACTTAGAGATCCATGAGCCTTGTCTGTTTTTCTGTGGCTTGCATCAATTTGACTTTATAGCATGCTGTTCAATTTTCTGGTGAAGAGACTGTGGGAGAAACTAGAACAACACTTGTGGAAAGTGTTTATGGTTGACTAAGAGTCAGTGGAAGAAGGTTTTTTTGAAAGGAGAGGGTATTTTAAGAAGTGTTTTACTGGCTAAAGCTATTAAGCTGAAATGTTGTTTAACTCATATCAAGGACATTAGTGAGAAATTATAGGGTGTCTTTTTAGGGTTTTAAAAATCAGAAGTGGAGAAAATAATGAACAATACTCATGTTCTGCATGCACTATATAGTTCATGCATTTCATCTCTGAAAGTTTTAATCAAGTCTTTTTGGATCTCTATTGTCACAGCAATTTAAAATCTGTGCCAACTTTTTTCTTTCCTATGTTTTTCACACAGGCCCTGAAAAATATAAACTTATCATAATTTATCATAGTGAGAGACCTCACCTACATCCAGGGACTTCCTTCTACTTTTCAGTGTTTTGGTTTTTTATTGGTTTGGGGGTGTTTTTTTGAGGCTTTGGAGTTTTTTCAGATTTTTTTTTTAGGGTTTTTGTTTTTGTTTTGTTTTGGGGTTTTTTCTAGTTTGTTTTTTTTCTGAGGTGGCTGTTTCTTTAAAAATCACTACATTTTACTTCAACTACTATTTTATGAGGTAACAGGTTAGATATTGTTCACTAAATGTCAGATTATGAATCTCTTCCTGTCATTAGTGGTGTTACTCACATACGCAATTTCATTGACTTTGTTGTGTGTAACCAATACTCACTATTGTGAAGGCAGCTGTTGCTATTTGCTACTACAGGAGGAATGCTATGGATGATGTGAAGATAGGTACCCATCCAGTTTCTCTACCTTTGATCAAGATCAAAGTACGCTTTTTGAGATTGGTGCTGTGTTAGATTAGGCTGCCTTGTTTACTATTCCAATTTGCTATTCTGTTTTCCTTTTGAGTGTATAAAAATTGAGTTGCTTTTGTATTGACAGGCATTGCACTGAGAATATAAATTTGGAATTTTGTTGTCATTTTAAGTCTGTGCGCATTCTTTGTAAAAGCACATAAAGATACAGTGATTTCCTACTTAATCTTGATATGTGCCTGGAGAAAGTGAAATGAGCACTCAGACAAATGAGTTCACTCTTGGAAGCCTTACTTCACTGTCTGGGAGACAAGTAAGAATTGTGCTGCCTACTTTGAGTTTATGCACAGTAGGCAGTAAATATCCTGAGTCTCATCTGTTTTGTAACAACAATGGGTGCTTGGAATGGAAGGAAAAGAAAGTGGTACACAGCATCTTTCTGCCACTTGCAGGAATGTGACTTCCAGAATCAATAACAGCCTTTGTCTGAAGACATATTGTGAGGTGAAGTACTTTGTACTGCAGAAATTGAAGATGGAAATGGAAGATTCATTCAAACTGAATGTAATAGCACAGATAATCATGCATACCATCACTTCCATAGGTACTGGATGAACTTACTTAATAATGTATCTTCTAACTTCTCCAAACTCTAAATCTAACTATGTTGGTGTTTTAAGGATAAATTTTGCTCAGAAATCATTGTTCAATGACTAATGAATATTTTGCTCCAAAGGACTTGCATTCTAAGGACGACAGATGGCCCAGCACAAAACAAAGAAGATGGTACAGAAAACAGCTAGAGGGTGCTCATTGTAGTTGGAATGTATTCATCCATCCTGGAATTGTGTGAGGAAAATTTGTGTGAGGGAAAGATATGAAGGAAGCTGCTAAGAGTGACACTTGATTGAACAGATGGAGAAGAATAAAGTGTAGAGATAGAGTTTGGAGCCAAAGACTCATCATTATGACTGAATGAGAGTCATAGTCAACTTTAGTCTACATATCACAGGAGCTAAAATTGAGTTTTCTCAAGTATTTTATCTGAGCTTGCTTAAGTGTCATAACACTTTCATCTTTTGACTTTCATAGCATTCCCCCCCTCCTAATTACTTTCTCCTGCCACTTACCCACTGGAAAAGTATTCCACTAGGCACAGAGGTGCTTTCATTGACAAAATCTAAAAATCCTCCAATGATGAGACATTCAGTAAAAATATCTTGATAAAAAATCAGAATATGAACAGAAAAAAACCCCAGCAAGCTAGTTTAGTTTTATGGTAGAGTTACAGCTTGAATTAGACCACTACTCAACATTAACAGATTGGAACACAAAGTTCACTTTTTAGAGAGAACCTTAATCCTTCAAGTATCTATGGGGATTTATTATACTTATGAAAGTGAGCCCTGTCCTATCTCTGCTTCATAAGAGAAGGTATTACAGCAATGTCTGTATTTGCATGTGACAAGAAAAGAGCCTGTCACAAGGAATACAGCTTCTTTAGCAACTCTGAACTACTATTGAAGGAATGCTAACACCGAAGTAGCATGAAGCTCAAACACAGCATGACTTCAAACTCAGTCTGCTGAAACCTTGTTGGACTTCCAGTTCCAGCAGTACAGGAAGGAGGATACTGATGTGCCAAAGCCAAGAAAATATCTTTGTAGATAAATTAAGGTAAATTAATATGATTTAATTTTCCTACTAACATAATATGATTTTGCCTTTAAATATGTATTACTAAGTAGCACAGGTGAAATTAACATCTAATCTGGAATTTGCATGAGGCACTGTATGTAACATCAACAGATTGTCCAGAGAAGTTGTGGGATTTTTTTCCAGATCTATCCGCATGATGTAAAATACCATCTGAGAAAAACAGATGGTCATGCCTCTTCAATCTTGCATTTCTATATATGAGCTTATAAAAATAAGATCTGTAGACAAATTAGCTAGAAATGTTTCCTATTTTATCTTGACCAGTGGATAAAATAAAGTCTGTGGAGTAAAACTCTTAGCAATAACCTAGGATTCCCTGTACCAAACTGAATGTGGTAACTAGCAGACAGCTCTTTCTCTTTTTTCCCCTCTCCCTCTCCCTCCTCCTTCCCATGATATCCTGAAATCTTTTCTGCATAGTGACACAGCTTCAACAAGAGGGGTGGAATACATTTCCTTCACTCCCACCTGCCCTCTCTCCCAAATGATTATAGCACTTTTCAACAAAGTGGGAGATGTGGGTGTCCCTCCCTGCCTTATATACACTGAGAATACATTAAGTACGAAATTGCCTCCCAGGGGAAGTGATGGAAATGCCACTTGTTCATTTTTAAACTGAATCTGAAAAAAGCTTTATAGGAAAAAATTCTGCTGTAGAGAGGGAGAGATTACATGACCTTCTTGAGAAAGATTTTATTTTCTAATTTCCAATATCTCTGATACTGTGGTTTACTGCCTTTCAGTCTGTCAGTTTTTTCATAGCATTGTGTTTTCGGAGATTTATTCAAAATGTGTGTGAGAAAACCAACTGACGATCTTCAAAGCAGACAGAATATAGCTTGGTTTCATCGGCTGTTTGAACCTGAATTACTGTAATGACTGCAGTGGAATTATTTTCTTTTAAATGAGCAAATCTGACACGAACTTCAAAGGGGAAGTAAATACATGTAATAAAGCGTCTATTTTCCTTTTTCTCTTCCTAAATGATTTATTTTATCCCCAGAAACACCAACAAATGTTCAAAGTTCTAGATATTTAAATAGGTACCAAGATGTCTGAAGCTGTAATCCTTGCTCTGCCAGTTCATTGAAAAATTGCTGACCTTATAAAAGCCTGTGTGCCTTTTCACTTTGATAACAGCTTTTGCTTCATCAGTCCACAATATGTATTACAGAAGTGAATCCATGCAGGATCAACTAATTGCTTGTACATGCATTTAAATATAAGTACCCTAGAATTCTTATCACATAACCATACATACATAATTTTATTTTAAGAAAGAATGAAAAAGTTTTTGTTCTTTTAAATTATTTTTGTGTTATGGACCTTGTTCTAACAATTACATTTTACCAGTTAGTGCTTTATGAAGCATGATGGAATCTAACCAGCAACTAATATAAGAGCTCCAGTTTGCCCTCAGTACACAATCTTAAAGCCCATTAACATTTGTGAGAATTAGATGTGCAACGTGTAGGGAAAATATAACCTCAAGCAAGTGAAAACTGAAGTTACTGTATATGTTTCATCCAACAAATGCAGTCTAGATTTTTCACAGCGGTGTGTTATATCAATTGAAGTTTGTTAGACAGCAGGGAGACTAATGAAAAGAGGGATAGTATGAATAAGATGAAACAAAGAAATGAACAAAGCCCTTCTGCACGAACTAGGACATAATCTACAGATGTTTCTCAGTTGGTAGAAAACAGATTTCCACACAGCAGTTGCATATAATACAAATGTTTGCACAGAATCCAGCTGGACTAATATATAGAGCCATCTCTCAAGATTAGAAGCTTTATAAAAGAGTCACCAGCTGACTATAAAGAAGATGGCCGTCTGAAGTTGTCCAAATCTCTGAAGAAATAGATCAGTCTAAACTGTCAGCTTCAGGTGTAATTGAAGCAGAAATTCCTTTTAGCTGTGCCATCCCTGACTATTTCTATCTTTATGTTCAGAAATTTGGAAAAGATGGTGAATTAAGGAAAAATTCCAGGCTGTCATTAAGTTCCAAGCTTAATACATGGATCAAAACTGTTAATGTGTGGGTGTGTTAAGCTTCACATATGAAGCTTTTATTTTCCTAGCCATGTCTTCCAGCTTAAAATTATCTTGGGACTTGACCAAACTAATTTTAACTTTGACAATATAGGCAACTTGTTGAAACATAGAGGTCAGCAGGGAAAATATGAATGGTGAAACACAGGCCACCTATTTTGAATGACAGAATGTGAGTTAAAAGGAAAGAACAAAGTCTAATTTTCCAGATTTATGCTTTCCCTAGTGATTTTGATCAAGTTAGGAGCTGGACTCAATGATCATTGTTGGTCCCTTCCAACTGTGGAAATTCTATAACTTCATGATATTCTGTTCTATGATTCTAAGCTTCTTCATGTGAAAACATAATTTGTAGCAAGTTTAGGGGTTTTTGTTTGATTGGGTTTTGTTGTAACAAATAGTTTTGTATGCTAAGCAGTTGGAATAAACAAAATTTGTCATGCTGCTTTTCTGTTAGATTCCCCTAACCAAAGGTTCTAGCAAAAGATAGTATCTTCTGTCTTGAAACTTTTTAAAAATGCTTGGAAATAAATGAAATTCTGGATCTTTCAGCATGAGGGACCCTGCTTTTATATCCTTATTGGTCAAGCGTAACAATGAGAGGCTTTCCAGATACACTCACCATAAAAACCATCTTGCTGAAGTTTTTTCTATAAAATACACATATCTTGCCTAACCCATGGTTGTCTTGGTCTCCATCTGCATTCTTGATGGAACCACCTCTATAAAGAGCTGAATTTTGTTTGTAACTCTAATTTTAGATATTCATCTTGCAGGAGGATAATTTAAATTTGAAGGAGGCCTGTCCTTTTATTCTTAACATAGAGAGATCTCTTGTAACTTGCTTAGAATTGACACCAAGCACTTTGAAGGATACATTTAGAGAAGAAAAATCTACTGTCAGCATTCTGCACTAAATGCACTGAGAGTTTATCACGGTGTCAACATGAGGAGAGTTAATCCACCTTGGAGCACTTCTGAAATCCTACATTTCTCTTGCAACATTTTTAAAACATGCTGTAATAAATACAGCGGCCAATAGCACCATGCTGAGTTAGCAACATTCTGGGAACTGTTTTTATCTGATGACAGTTATGAAGTTTGAAAGAAGATGAGGTCAGTGCTATGTATGTCATATCAAAACATTTTCTGACTACAGCTTTCTCTTTTGAAAGAATAGAGTTCTCTCATCATAATCATAAAATTCCAGTCCTTATTATATTCTTATTTTTCATTAGCAAGTATATTTCAGAATAGAGGAAGAGAATCTGCTTTTGTCCTTGTAAGAGCTGATCACCTTCAGCACCTCTGCTCAAGTTTTCTAAGTTTCTTAATTTTCTGTTTCATTGCTGTTGCATCTTGTATAATTATACTCTGACTTCTGGGTACTCCTTTTCAAGGAGTTTTCTTAAAGGTTTGATAGAAGGCTTGAATAGTTTGTGACTTGCTTGCTTTACTTTCTCTTACTGCTCCCTGTTCAAAAAGCCCTTGGTGGCGCTAATCATAATTATTCAGCTGCTGTGTTTTGTTCTGTGCAAACTACTTTGTTTGTCTTCTAAGATTTTTTTCCTTCTCTAGCAATTAAACAGACATTATAGCACTGTTGTTTACAATTAACCTCTTGTTTACATATATTCACCAGCTCAGATAATCTCCCTGCTTTTTGCGCAACTCTTTTTTGACATTCTGTAAAACCCTTTTCTTTGATTTTTGTCTTTTCACTGTTTTCTTCTTTCTTTTTAGAGAACAGAAGGCAATAATTATTACTACCCTTAAAAATCCAGCTTGTAAAATAATTTCACTTCCTTGAATTTTTTTGAAATTCCTGATTTTATGTATTATTGGCAAGCATACCTTAAAAGAGCTGCCTTTAAGGTACCTTGAGGCCAGTGTTTTAATGCTAATTGAACTGCAGGTAGTAGTATGTGATTGCCTTTTTTTGTGTGAATCTGTGTCGAATGTGTATCCGAGTGCCTGGCAGCAAGAACACCCCATAACAATGATCAGCATCTGCTATTAATATATATTAATAGAGCAGATGCTGCATTATTTTTTTTCCACTGCAGAGATAGGGTTTTCATACTGCTAAGTGACAATATATATGCAGGCTGATGTTTCTAATGGGGAATGCTTGATGTTGCTGTCCTGTGCCCTTACTGTACTTTGAATATCTATCTAATCAGCAACTACTCTGTAACTCAAGTGTTTTAAGAGTGGTTGCTGAGCTTCTGCAGATGGCAAAACTTTTGTAATTTTTATACTGCCAACAAGTATCACGGTGAATATGTATATGATGTGTTAATAAACATGTTTTACATTTTAGGAAAGTCTGAAAGTTTGACACAATTTAAAATGTGTGAAAGGTCTCTGCACTAGACATAAATATTGTAATAGAGGTAATAAATATGGTGCAGTGGGCAACTGGTAGAATCAGGCATGAATTACTGTTCTAAACCCAGCTGCTTCTAGCTTGTCTCGGTTTAACCCTGGCTGGCAACTAAGCCCCATATAGCCACTTATTCACAGCCCCCCTTTCCTGGTAGGATAATTGAAAGAGTAAAAGTGAGAAAACACATGAGTTGAGACAAAGACAGTTTAATAGAGAAAGTAAAAACTGTGTATATGAGAAAGCAATACAAGGAATTCATTCACAACTTCCTATAAACAGCCACATGTCCAACCCTCTCCAGAAAAGAAAGGCTCAGTTACTCTGAACATCCTCCCCTTTCGTTTTTATTTGCCCAGCTTTATATGCTGAGCATGATGCCATAAGGTCTGGAATATTCCTTTGGTCAGTTTGGGCCAGATGGATAATTTTATTAAACAGTTACAGATATCTCATCTCATGCATGCAGAAAAGGTGATGTTTTTCACTGAGGTTGTTTTGCAGTACCAATAACCTGAATCAGCAGATTTTGCAAGATTCCCTAAAAAGCAGCTTGTGTCAAATTCCATGCATTCTGTTCCTTTATTCAAGGGTGATAACAGGCACCCTAAATTAGTTCTGTTCGACTACAATTCAGTTCTTCCTTAAAAATACTAAAAGCTTTTCTAATGTCTTTTTTTTACTGTATCATTTCTCCAATTCATTCTACAGGAAACTAAAGCTAGCATCTGAAATGTGTGAGAAAAAAAGAAATTGTAAGAAAATCTGGGCAAGATAAACCTGACCTCGTCTTATCCAGATTAATTTCCCATATACACAAAAACCTCACACATTCAAGAAACCAAGTCTGACAATGCAGTGAAGAGACTGGAAAATAACAATAATAGAAACTTGTATAAAGTACACATCTAGAATAACAAGAGCCATTTACATCTGTCTATCCTAGGCTGTTCTAAGTCAGTGAAAGAAGGAACAATAAAGTTACCTTCCTGTAAGTTCTAAGAACTGAATTATCAAGGAAAAGGACATGGTTTTGATGCATGTAGAAGAGATTTAACATTGTGAGCCTTTTGGTTAAAATGGACTAAATTATGTATAAATCTTTGCTGGATGTTTAGCAACAGAGAAACATTTTCAAAGAATGAACAGTAAGTATACATTGAGGTCTAACATTCTTGGTTCTGACCCATACTTGGGAAGGGAAACTTGAAAACAATGGTAGTGGAAGAGGTTGTGTAAGTAATTGTATTGGGTCCTGTTTTTTACAGAAATATAACTTCCATAGTTAGGCACAGGATATTTTGGATGAATGTGTGACTTCCATTCAATACACTGTCAATGGCATCACACTTCTTTCAAGAACTGGTAGAAACTTGTGTGAATTTTGGTTTTGCATTGTCAACTTAAACTGCTTTAAGCATGGCTGGATGAAGTTTCTTTTTTTCCCTTATAACCTTAGTAACGTTTGCTCTGCTATAATAGCTATTTAGCTCGCCACAATGACACAGGTCTAAATGCCCTTTCTGAGTAAGAGAACAACAAAAACCTTGGTTTTGGGAGACAGCGAGTATTTCCCCCAGCTGTTACAGGAGTTACCTTTTCACCCATTTGCATTTCTACTCTTAAAAAAGCAATGAAATTTGTTTACATTCCGGTCCTCCAAAGCCCAAAGTGGGAGCTTTGAAAGGAAGCACATGCCACATCTTCCTAAAGGGCTTAGAAAAGAAGGGTGCACTACACCCCCGACAATATATACAGGGCACTACTCATTGTGTCACAACACTGGTGTTTGATTATTGCTAATAGGTATGAAATATCTTGGTAAAAGAAAGAATTTCATGTTGCATTTAAGACAGCCTAAAAGTAGTGGCATGGTTTCCCCCTGCAGATTCAGTGAAGGATTGTGTGTCACTGAGCTCCAGTTACTTTCTCATTTGACTCATACAATGATATCTTTATAGCTACACTTAGACAATCCAATCCTTAATGATATTAAAACCATAGATGTATTCCTAGGAGTAAAAGAAGCACTTGTTGAACTTTGAAAACAAGAAAGTTTTATGATCCCAAAATTTGGGGAAGAAATTTACAGGGGATACTTGTTATAAATTTACTGGAGTTTACTGTCAAAGAACAGAGGATCAGAGCAAAGAATAAGGGTATGAAATGAAGCTTCTTATTAGAAGTAGAAAGTTTATTATTTGAAATGTGAACCATGAAATATAAAAACTTTTGGCCAATGTTTGCATTGAGATATTTGGGCTCATTTACATTTAAAAGTCCTGGAATGCAAGTGCACAAGTGAAAAACAGTTTCCAAAGACATTAGGGAAGCTCTTGTCATGTCTTTTAGATTACCCTGAAAGATCTAACAAATTTGAGAAAATATTGCAGATCTTTCCCTATACATGATGCCCAAAGTACAGCGGTTTGGAAGGGAACTAAATGTTTTATCACACAGTGGCCCTTGAATACTAAATTAATATACTAGGTTAGGGGTATATATTTCACATTAAAGACAAAAAAGGGTTTAATATTAAAACTTATATATTTATCAAGCATCTAATTATGCCTAATCCTTGAACAACCTGATGAGTAACTTGATTATCAGCAGAACAAACCATCTGAAATTCACTGCCCTTAGCCAGATAACAAAAGCCCAAAAGCCAGCAAAAGAGGAAATCTGTGAATTTGTCCTCAGACAATTAACAGATAAATGCACTATCTTGCCATGATCTCTCTTCAAAACATTTTGTCTTTGATTAACCTTTAATTGTTTAAATTTCAACTGGAGTCAAAAACATCGACAAGGAGTTGTGCTGAACAAAGTTGGTTTCAGAACATACACTATTACAATTACATTTTGTAAAAATAATCATACTTGCTATGCAGAGAAACTTAAAGTGTTTTTCCTGAACTTTCTTCAAGAAAAAAAAATCTACTCTATACAGTTAAAATAATCTCTTTAATATTGGTACCAAAATAGCAAAATGCTGTAATTACACCATTATTTTGTCAGTCTCTGTCAATCCATTGTAAGAAAATATTCCCTCTCTTACCCTTCATCCAGGTCTTAACACCTTCATAATGTTGTTATCTCAATTGTTTTAGAGTGCATGCTTTTCAAGTCAGGGATATGGCTCCTATTTGTCTGTAAAGTGCCATCATATTTACTGGGTTATATTAGTAAATCAATAAAAAGTAGTAATTGGGTATCTTTTGTAGTTCTTAATGCCCATAACAATGCATTTACTTTGGCAAAGCAGACTATCTTGGTTGTACATATTTGCCATACCTACTTCAGATACTGAACAGTTTTATTGCCCCTTATTAAATAGAAATCACACTCAAAGTTTACCCACCAAAAGAGCAAAAGGTTATCTTTCCTGCCCCGCAGTAGCTTTGGACAGCAATCTGTCTAGTTTCTACTCATATTTTGGCCTGCATCTATATTATTAAATTAAGCAGGGCAAGAGAACTTTGGCAGTACACTGGAATGCATCTGTCTGTACTGTTATTTTATAATACTCCTTTGTGCGTTTTCAGGTTTGTTACAAAATGCACTAACAAATAGCTCCCAACAACAGTTTCAGAAAGGAACAATTCCCAAAAGACAATATGGATGCAATTTCTGGTGCTGGAGGGTATGAATGTTTTGGTATGGATGCACTACTAATACTGAATGCCAAAGAATTATCCCATTAGTTTGTCCACTTAGCAGCCTTAGATGCTAAGTAATTTCTGTAGATCAAAATGCTAAGTAATTTCTGTAGATGAAAATATAAGTTTTTATTCTAAAAGGCTGAAAAAGACTTGGAGCTGGTAAACATCCAGGAATCTTACTCTGGGTTCCCTGCTGCATAGCCAAGTGATAGGGATTTCCCACAAAGACCCTATTTTTTCTCTCCAGGAAAAATTTATGAGAACAAAGCAAATATATTAAGTGTTGTGCATAACCTAGTATTTATCTTCCACTAACAGATATAGTAACAAACTAAACTTGTATTGAAAAGTTGTATTCTTCGCGATACCACAAAAATCTTCAGAAACAGAAGTGTGACCATGACTGTATGCCCTATAGTTTGCCTAAATACATACCTTCCTTCATCTTTACATACATTAGAAAAATTGAAGCACGTATAGCCAGTACATTATCCCGTAAGCCAAGATGCATAGTTAATTCCAGGACCACAGTTTAACTGGTGATATGTCCTCTAAGTCTGCATCTTATGCTGATGCAATAACCAGATCATGAATCTTTGAACATGGATCCATTCTGTCTGAAAATTTAGAAAAAATGTCTCATGTTCAGGAGCTCTTCACAGGCTGGTTTCACACGTTGTGCTGGGTTTCTTGAGGTTTTTTTTAAGATCAACAAACAAAGAACAAAATGTGACAAGCATATATATATATAGAAATAGGAACTGTCTGGAGAGGAATTTATATCTTTTTAATGACAAGTAATTTTCTGGTATAGATTTCTAATAGTTCTACTTGCTTTAGGAGCACTGTATGCAGCGTTATATAGTATATTGAGAAGATATTAGAGGTTTAACCAAGTGTCTTAATTTTTTTACTTTGCGTTAGTGTGAGACTCCGGATATTGAAATGGCTGTACAAGCCACACACTATATAGAAACACAGATTTAAACAAAATAATATTAGCAAAGATATATAAAATTATTCAGCGTGTAAGATACATTTCAAGAAGTCTTGTCTTTTAATATTGCAGCTTTGCATAACTGTACCTGGAGGTATTTTGCAACAAAAGTATATTAGGGTAAACAGAGAAATTCAGATACATAATATCTAGAGCTCTATGATTCCCACTGCAGAAATCTCCATAATTATAGAGATTGTAGAGATTGCACACTAATACTAATTCTCCTCTAAAACTGATGCAATTAAAAGATAGTAGTAGTTCTAAATTAAAACCTCAAATTTGCATTTGAAAGATAACAATTAGATTAATCAATAAAACTTTGTGAAGTAAAAATGTAATCTTTCTTATTTTCTCATGGAAAAAACAAAGGAAATAAAGAACAGAAGAGATAGACTGCAGGAATAATGTAATTATTTACGGCAGAGCTTTGTTCTACTAGTCACTGCAACACTTCAGTTTTGAATTTTGGGAACATCTGTTCACACATGTAATATGTATATCTACACTGCCATAAAAGATAGATGATAAGTTAGGCTTCCAAAGTGCTGCTGCTTGTATTCTTGAGTTTGTCATTTTACAGTACTTTCTGGGTATGCATCAGCCAAAAGTGATGGAGGAGGTAGAAGGAGGAAATGGCAAAGCCAACCTCTCAGCATTTTACAATACTGGGTTCAAACCTTGTATAGTTGCCAGTACTGATTTTCAGAAATGCTGGAGAGCAAAATTATGAAAAATTTTGTGAGAAAGAATTCAACATTAAAAAATAAATGGTTTCAACCATCTCTAGGTTTAAAAAACATGTTAGAGAAAAACTTGAGTTTTTGAGTGGAAGCTTTGGCAGAGTTCAGAGACAGTAAATGCTAGAGCTATTTTTTTGCAAATGAAGCATGGAAGATTAGGAATTTGATGCATATGTTTGTTCTCCAAGCGACAGGGATATTTTAGAATTTCTGGCCTAACTTCTAACCCTAAAAAATGGATTGCAATTTTATTTAGTTATCACCTGCTGTGTAGAGACCTCGTTACAAATGCAAGGATCATAGGGGATGTTGTGGGTATAATGTATTTTTTCCCCTCGTCACTTCAAACATAGAGGAAATAGCTCTCTCCTTAAACCTTAATGAGTCAAGGTGAATTCAAACCAGATGTTTTCTGGTTTTATTCCCACTTACAAGTCACAGCTCAACTCGCTGCATAGAATGCCCTAAATGTAATGACCAACTAGTGCTCCTTCTTTTAGGACTGAATGTTCATGGGTCAGGCTCCAAGCTAAATGTTTATTTTTTCTAACTGTTTTATAGGAGAGTTTTGTTAAAAGACTTGGCAGAGAGTACTTCAATTTAATTTTAGGCTTGACAGCAGTCCTGGCCTCAGAGTGTGTACGTGTGTAATTTAGTTGCTGTGCTACTGGAAGTCTATGGAAGATTAATGAATGGTAAAACTCTGTGGCAGTTGTGAAGAGACGCAGGATAGAACAAACCAGTTACCATCTGTTCAAAATATCTCTTACAACTTATTTAAGGAAAACCCTTATCAGCAGGAGATAAAAGCACGCAATAGTTTTAAATATTAATATTTTTCTGATGTCAGTGGGAAGTTCTGTTGCTGTACTTGCCTTGTGAGACACTGTCTTGTATATAAGTATACACACATACGTACACTGGTGTTTATGTGATGTATGTTTAACTGCTTTTAATGTGATATTTAGAAAAAAAAACCAGAAAAAAACAACACAACACAAAACAAACCACTAGACACTTGATAGTTCAAGTTACTGGAAAAGCTACCATGAATTTTATTTTTCCCAAAGTAAGATGGAGATATGCACTTTTATATAAACTTTTTGTGTATGGTGCATATTGACTGAAATAAAAGTTGGATGGATGTATCTAAAATTTGAAGCTATGTGATTTTATATAACCTTACCTTGGGAAATCCTCAGTTTTTCTGATGGACCTACTAGCTTTAGTAGAGAATTCATGGAAAAATTTCAAGCTAGAGATATATGTTGCCAGAAAATAAAATGCTTATAATTTGATCAACCAGCATTTCTATGTGTCTTGGTTTTCAGAAAAAGTATATAATGAAAGAGAATCATATTTCTGAAGAGGACCTGAATCTGATTTGGTTGCTAATGTCCCTCAGCAGATAAATGCAGATGCAGCTTCAAAATCTCTCCAAGCCTGTGAATGTTTTAACACTTCCTGTTATATAAATATTTGATGTTCTGTATTTTTAGGGGTTAATTCTGTTGACGCTTACTTCATCAAAAACAGAAAAGATGGAATTTCTGTCGCTTCAGAGGAGGCACTCTGCTCATCCTAACTCCTTTGAGTGAGACCAACTTTCAGAATAAGTCAGAGTCCACCTTGAAGCAGAGTGCCTAGGCTTCCTTTACAACCAATACAGTTCTAGACAGTATAGTCACCAAAAGCTGGAGAGCTATTCAGGGGATCAAATGTAGATGATTACTGTGGGATGAGAAAAATAATTCTTCTGCACCTCATGAACTGGTGCATGTCTGGTGACACGTAAACATCTGCAATTTTATATGCCATGAGGTTACTCCATCTTCATTTTTAACTGCTTCTTCATAAGGGTTCAAGTCTCCTCCAAGTCTTGTTGGCTGTCAGTCAAGCTTCATGTTATTGCTTCTGAGAGCTTAGAGCATCTCAAACAGAATAAGGTTAGGTGACTCTCATCTGCTATTTTCACTAGGGTTGAATAGGAGTTTAGATCATCCAGATGACATGTAACTGTAGACGTCTAAATGTAGATGGACTGATTCCTGTTCAATTCAACTACAGTTTAACCGACCGTCTTTAGCTTGACTTGTATGAGACTTGAATACAACTTAAAATGTCCAAGAATGTCTGCCAAGACTAGCATGCTACTGGAGTCTTCAGAGAGGTGTCCAGAAGTGTTGATAGAAGCCAGAAGTAGAGTCTGGGACATTGAAAAAGAAATATGTGGACAGCTGAATTGAGCTCTACGCCTGCCTTTGCATATGCAGAGGGAAATATATACTCTGGAAGACACTGGTTTGAAAATCAGTTTAGATAAATGTACAAGAAACAGAAGAACAAACACATTCTGCACACCACCACCAAGGAACTGCCCTTCAGAGACATCTATTTGTCTTTACCAGTTACAGCAGGAACACAGCAAAATCAACTTAAATGCAAACTAGATTTTCACATACCTCAAAAACTAGCTGAGACTAATCCCATCCATGTTTTATAAACATTGCTCATCTTTCTCTGTTATATGCAGCTACCTTTGTTTACTCTGTGAGTAAAAAAAAAAAGGAAATAAAAAGTAAAGATATTTTCTTTCTACTTTCATGTGGATAATCTTTTGCCTTTACATGGTAATCCATGAACTACCATAGAAAGTTCAGAGAAAAATGCACAAATTGTCTTTAAACTTTCTGCATTGTAAAATAAGCCAACAGAATTAGTTGTGCACATTAAGCAAGTACATATAAGAGGCCAAAGCATGCACAATGTAACAAACATATTTACATTTTATTTCCTTCATTTTTTCTATAAAATTTTTCTGCACTTTGATTTGTTTTGATTTTTTATTTGCCATTTGTCTTTTGTAATGAATAGGCTTAAAGATAATCTAACATCATCTCACTCAGTCCATCAAACATTTAATTTTGCAATAGTAACCAACATTAATTTTTCTAATTAGAAAAAAAAGAGTTTATTTTCTGTGACATGTAGAATTTCAGGGCCTTTAAATCCATCACACAAAGTGCATTATCATATTTGAGCAGAAAACTATATTTTTTAATTAAAGCACTGTACAGAGAAAAGACTAATAATTTATTATACTTTTATGAATAGTAAAATATTCTTTCAACACTAACTGGTCTATTCATTTTTCTTTCTTTAAGAATGATTAGAGGCCACCAAGGTGTTTGACACTGGCCCAATGCCAGGCACCCACAAGAGCCACTTGCTCACCCTCCCCTACCACAACTGGGCAAAAGCAGGGAAAAGAGGAAAAAGGATTAACAGAGGCTTCATGGGTGAGATAAGGAGAGCGGGAAAAATATTTCAAGGGCAAAACAGGCTCAACCCTGATTGCTAAGTGAAATTTATTAGTAACAGAATCACAGGAGGGTAATGAGAAGCCAAATAAGCCCTTAAACACTTTCCCCCTGCCAAGCTCTCCCTCCTTCCCACCAATAGCGCAGGGAGGCAGGGCAGGGGGGTTTTGGTCAGTCCATCACCAAGATTTTCTTCCACTGCTCTGGGAGAAGAGTCCTTCCCTGTGAGGCCGAGGGGTCCCTCCCACGGGCGACAGTTCTCCGTGAACTTCCCGCCGTGGCTCCACTCTCACGAGCAGCAGCCGAACCGCACCTGCTGCAGCGTGAGTCCCTCCCACGGGCACACAGCCCTCCCAAAACTGCTGCGGCATGGGTCTNAACCTCGGCTCTGGCACCTGGAGCACCTCCTCCCCCTCCTCCTTCACTGACCTTGGTGTCACCATGTTGTTTTGCTGACATGTTCTCACCTCCTCCTCCTCTCTGACTAGAAGCAAAAAACCCGTGACTTTGTTTTGATTTTCTTCTTAAATATGTCATCACAGAGGCGTTACCAGCCTCTCTCACTGGCCCAACTCTGGCCAGCAGCATGTCCATCTTCAGAGCCTTCAGCCACTGGCTCTGCTGGACATGGTGGGAAGCTTCCAGCAGCTTCTCACAGGAGCCATCTCTGCAGCCCCCCTGCTACCCAAAACCAGGCTGTGCCAAACCAAGACACAAGGCAAAGCATCTTTGGTTGCAGCATTAGACTATTTATTGTGTTTATCTTAAACTCTGTAATAGGTTTTAATAGTTTAACATATGTTCAAACTCTTTTCAAAAAAGCTAAAATTCCATTTCTAATAGAATATTGACTCTTAATAAAATCTTTATATTATTTTCTAAAAAATGGTAGTGTGTATAAAACTGAGAGATCTAGTAACCTGTTCCTTTTTCCTTAGAGCAAGTGATACACAGGAGTGAGGTTGAAGATAGAAACCCAGGTTCAAGTGCCAGACTGGCATAGGTCATGAAATGAGGTAAACTGCAGGCATCAGAGCTATGTGTTAAAGTATTCATTCATGGAGTGACTATTAAATTAGCAGGAATTTTTTAATTTTTGGAGCTATTTTTACTAAATATTGGCATACAGAGAGATGAATAGCCTTAAAGCCCTGTTTTCTGAAAGCTGTGAACATCTAGCATGAATAAGGGTCTTTGTTGTAGGACTCTGAATCAGACAGTCCTCTAGTGGATCTACAGCACATTTCCTTTGAAATTAATATCATAAGAGTCAAAAATCTTCCAAATCTATGTTTTATTACAACACAAACAGAAGTAAATTTAGTCTTTAGTTGAATAAAATCTAGTCTACTGTGTAGGAAGGACACACCTTTCCCTTTCACCTTGCTTTTCACTGAGATGCTCCAGGCAGTTAGCAATACTAGAACAGTATATTCTAATCCTCTGGTAAGATTGCAAAGTCTCCTTCTTTCTCACCACCATACTGGAGGCTGTTTCCTAATATAGCCTCTTTTCTTTTCAGCAGGTTCCCAGGGTCTTCTCCTGGCTAAAGTCTTGTCCATTTGGCCACTAGAGTGATTTTTCCACACTGCCCAATTATCTGCTCAGAGGAAAGGAGAATCCTATTAGCAAAAGATTCTGTTCCCATATCACCTATGCAAAAAGTGTTAGGATTTGGTTCATAAACAGAATTTTAATTTCAGTTACAGTAAAAATCATATAGGACGAGATCCAGACTGCTTGTTTCCAGAACCAATTTAATTGTTCTGACACTTATCAGAAGGTGATAGGTGAAAGATAAGTTTGTTTAGATTTTATAAATTGAGGGATTGTGTTCTCTATGCAGTCACTCCAAAAAAGTAAGTGTTCCTCAGGCCGAACAGGGTGTAGTCAATAAGACTAAACAATGTAAAATCATATGTAAAGAGACACATTTGCCTTTTTGCCCTTCTCTGCAGGTTAGTAATCCAATAAAGTTGTGCTTATATAGTGATGCAATTAAGTTCTTGATCCTAAGTTTAATCAGCGCAGACCTGCTAACACATCAAATTTATGTCCCTGTTTGGTATGTTAACATACACTAAGCCTGTCTACACACAGTCAGTTATGGAGTCAAAGCTAGGGGCTTGAATCTAATAGCTGAAATGCATCAAGGAACAGCTTCTTAAATTACTTTTAGTTCTGGAAGATTTTGTGAGCAATTCTAGTTAGCCAAAAGAAAAAAAAAATAGACTATAGAGCTCATAACCAGAAGTATATTTTTTTAAAAATTAGCTGGGGTTTCAACCCATCAGTTTCAGTGTCTTAATTGGAAGTGGTGGCTGACCAAGTAAAAATGTTCCAAAATAAATTAAGTAAAAAGCTTCCTAAACACCGCTGAGCTGGAAGTCTCTGAACTACAGACCCATTACATTTCTTTTTCCCTGCAGCAGGAAGGGTGGACTTAATTTTGGATTCTGAGTGGTATCAGTTTACATTCAGTGCTATGCTTACCTTTCAGAGAAGCTCTGAATTGCACCATGTTACATTTTATTAGGTTGATGGTTCAGCTGGTAAACCTCAAAAGGAAGATTTAAGGCCTTACTGAAACAGCTACATAAACATGTCTTTAGACCTGTTTCCTCCTTTTGAGGATCAGGACCTTGGAGTTCTCATGTGAAGGCACATGGTTAAATAATCAGACTTCTTCTGTGTCAGAAGACAAGAAGAGGATAATATAGAAGAGCCCACCTTTTGTACAGTAGCTATGAAACCAATTCAGAGCTCCTGCTAGCAGAAATTAGGGGATTCAAAGAGGCTAAGGGACAACTTCCAACTCTTCTGTTGAAGCTGGATCATGGAGAAGCCAGAAGGCAAGAGAAAGGGACTGAGAGAAGAGAATGCAGCTGGAACGTAGCTCAGAAATTACTATATTGCTGCAAGAAGGAAAAGTTCCAAATTCTTTTCATGTTGATTCTTCTTCCCTTTTATTCAGCAACTGTCTAATATTAAAATGAATATACATTTCAGAGAGCAATACTTTTATATTTAATCTGTTAGATTATAATAATTTATATTATTTTAATATATATTTCATACACACACATACACATATATTTATATAACTATATGTGTGATATTTTAGGCTGGGTAGAATGCAACTGTGGTCTGTGGAAGGGTTGATTCTGGCTGATTTTGCTTGCTGAGTATTTGAGAATTAATCAGTAACCAATTCACATAATGCTTCTGTTCTCTTGTAGAACTCACAAAGTAAATTTAGCAATGTCAACATTTAGGCCTTGAATCACTGGCTTCAGCTAGCTTACTGCAACTGTTTAAATGTCTGAGAGTCTAAGAGGCCTTGTTGATAATATAATTATAAAGGACTATAAAGAAAGGGACCACAGGTCAATGTGACCCAGGATTTTTCTTCCAATTTGCTTGTGAAAGGGTACGGGAGCAAAGAAACTACTTTATTGGGTAGCTTTCTTAACATATCTGAATGAATGCCTGTGGAAATTCTCAAACTCAAGCATGAAGTCAAGCATGACAGTTTTAACAGTCCCAGGTAGACTTTTATTCCATGAACTTGTCATATTTCTTTTTAAGCTCACTTAGATATCTGGCCTTCAGAACATCCTGTGGCATTGCATTGCTTAGTTTAATTACACATGATATCATAAGAATATATTTTGAGAAATTGTGTATCTTTTACCAAATGGACATCCCTTCTAAAGGAAGAAATTTTATAGTTAGTTAATGTCTACCATTAGATCAATAATCTATCTGGAAAAAGTAAGACTTCTGTGTGATTGAAGCCCAGTCTTTTTATTAGTTCATTTGTTTACTTCTTGCCAAATATATTGCCTGGTTCAGTTCTTTTCTCATAAACCTTAACTTAGACAATGCATTTTTAACTTAGACAATTGATTACATTGAACAGAAATGCAACTGTGGCTCTTAACAAGAGACACTTGAAAATATTCTGTTTCTGATGTCTCTGTCCTGATATTTCAGTAGATGAATAGAATTTGCTCTCCTGTTCCCTGGAGGGTCCCAGCTTTAAACTGGCTTCATCAACTGCTCTTCGTTATATCAAGTTAAATCGTAGAATCACAGAATGATTTGGGTTGGAAGGGACCTTGTAGATCACTTAGTTCCAAGCCCCTGCCATGGGCAGGGACACCTTCCACTAGATCAGGTTTCTCAAAGCCCCATCCAACCTGGCCTTGAACACTTCCAGGGATGAGGCATCCACAACTTCTCTGAACAGCCTGTTCCAGTGTCTCACTACCCACCTAGTGGATAATTTCCTCAAAATATCTAATCTAAATCTACCCTCTTTCAGTTTGAATCCATTCTCCTTTGTCCTATCACTACATGCCCTTGTAAAAAGCCCCTCTCCAACTTTCTTGTAGGTCCCCTTCAAGGGAGGCTGCCATAAGGAGCCTTCTCTTCTCCGTATTGTACAACCCCAACTCTCTCAGTCTGTTTTCATAAGATATTTTCTTTTCTTCTTTTAATAACACACATTTATTTTTTAATTCTGTGTAGTTTTATAAATGAGGGCCTATTCTTTGTCTTGAACTTGGGCCTTCATTGTCTCTCAGAAAATAATCCTCATCACATTATTAGCACAGGCTACATGGTGTTTTGTAACTAACCTCAGCCCACAGCTACTTGTTCACTTATAAGAAAGCTGGATTTAGCCCTCATTTTTGAAAAGGTATGAGAAATGTAATCAAATACATTTTGTAAACATCAGATGTATAATCCAGTTCCGCATATTCTGGACAGAAGATTTTGCTAATAAAGAAATCTTGCTTAGAGACTAAAATTGGAAAGCACAGATCAGAAAACCAACAGCAGCACAGTTTAGCCACACAGTCCATTATCTACTAAAGGAAAGGATTTTTAATGAGATTTCCTTGACACTGGTGTTCTTCTATCACAACCAGGACTGCTAATGTACCAATCAGACCAGAGCAGTGTTGCTGCCAGCATTCTTCCTTAAAGAATGGGGTTTTTTTGTTATGCCCTGTTAAGTATTTAACAGGTCTGCATTGTACGCAAATCCTTACAACACAGTTTAGTTTTTCATATGAAATAGATCAGCCTTCAGATATGAAACATGGTTCATTTCAATGAACATGCATTTTTTTTTCTTCCAAATGTCAATATTAATGGGGATAGAGATGACTGGGTGGCTCTAATAGTGTTCCTTTGTTGCCCTTTAGGAAAAAAATCTCTTAGCTATGGAGTAATACAACATAATACTTTACTTTCTCCAAGTTATAATCTCAGCCCAGGCAATTAGAGTAGCTAGCACAGATGACTGCAGCACATAGAATGTTGCTTATACAAACTCGATTTTAGTTGTGTTGGTAATGAGGAGTTGTGGCATGTTTAATTGATTTAGTTATCTATAGAATTTAAGCTTTTTTTATTGTTACTTGCCAGTTCTGAAATTGAACACAGAAGATATTGTGCTGGGCATGTAAAAATGAGAACTCATGCAGAACTGTCTTGGGGAAAATAAATATTTTAATTTTGTGCTATAGTGTAACTCTAGATGTGACATAAATTCTATACTGAAGTCCATTTTAACAGAGTTTATGAAATACTTCCACTTAATTAGGTGAGTTCAATTTAATTTAAAGAATATTATAGTTGAAGCATGGTCTGATGGTTAAAGAATTACTGCAGTATGAGGTGTTACCAAATCCTATTTTGCTATGCCTTCCTCTTAGGACCTTTGGCAAGTACTGAGAATCATGGGAGGAGCTGTGCAGAGTTTGGGTACTTAATTTACATTAAACACATAGCAAACAACATAATAGTCTTAGGAATTGTAGCTGTGGCTTTCTTCCCATGTAGTTGTCATACAATATAAATAGAATACAAAACAAGCCCAAACCAAATCAAACCAACTAAAAAACCCTAACCCAACAACAAAAAAAGCCAACCAAAACCAAAATACCCAACAGTGTGTGCTTGTTCTCTACCTTTGTTCCTCTTTCAGTAACTCTTTATCTTCTTTGCTGCATAGTTTTTCCACCTGACTGAAACAAATGAAAATATCTCTGTCTGGTATAGCACAGAGATAAATTCATTTTCATGGGTGCAAGAAGATTTAATTTTGAACACTAAGAAAAGATGGAGGTATTAAAGTCATGGCTCCACCTTATCAGGAAGGCTCTTACCTTACATTCTTTCTAGGATTGTGTGCTGTATAACAGTGATCCCGAATAGTAAAAACTCAAGAAGGTAGCAAAGGCCTTGAGAATATAGGTCCAAGACAATACGTAAGGCCACAAAAATATAAACACAGTTCACATGTGGTCATAGAAGAGTGAAATTTTAAGAGCTAGGGAGAACTCACTTCCCTGTATAACAAGGAGAAAACAAAATCCATGAAGGAGATAATATAAATATACATTGAAGTCTGCCACAGCTTCTACCAGCATGAGAACTGGAAGAAGAGAGAGGAATTGCTGAAGTATTGTTTCACTCAGGTAAGGACACAATGCCTGATCTGAATCACTACTTACCTGCAACAGGTCCTTGTTCCTCCTTAAGCAGAAAGTACTGCTCTCTCAATTGCAGTGACTTTTTATCAAAACACCAGAGATAATCAAGGGTCGGTGCTAAAACCTGTGTTTTTACCTTATTTTTTTTATTAGTAGGTTGCATCTGTGTTCTCCATCTATGAAGTGTATAGACTGTACTTTTCTTACAGCTTTCTTCCTCTGTCTAGACTGATAAAAAATGTTTAGGATATTTTTTAGACATCTTTTATTTTTCTGAAATTCTCACCTCCTAAATTATGTATATGACTATAATTTTTCCATCCTATAATTAGATTTGAAGAAAGCATTTTGAATTATGCCAATATTTAAGTTCCCTCTTAGGTGATTTGACCCCTAACTTTGACTAGCAGTTTCCCTCCCCTAAAAGATTCATTTATTTTCCACTTTCTTCTGGGAATAGGCATCAAAGCCCTTTCTTTGAGAGTTTGGCATTTCAGATCTCTCTTAAAAAAAGGAAGAGTAGGTGGAAATGCTCTCCCCCACATTTTTTTCTAGGAACCAGTGCTTCGAACATTTACTTGGAAAGATTGAATTCTTTGCTTCAATGAATCTTACTTGATGCATAGCAGAGCAAATTGCACAAGCAGGAATGAAAAATGCCTGCTCCAGAAATCCTTGTAGCCTGTTTTCCATTGTGTTCACTTGGGACATGGTCTTACATCTCATCTTGTAGAAGAGAGACTTAGGCCTAGGTCACCATTTTGGAAAAGTGTCCTGAACCTCTATAGGGAGAAGTAGTATTTGGGAATGACCTGCTGCTAGTGTTTTCTTGGAGCTTAAAGTCAGAACTCTGAGCATGTCTGTCAGTTCACATCTGACACATGAATTTGTGAGTGATGCTGCAATGTAGCCATGACATTGAGAATTTATGTCTTTCAGGACATAGCTGACAATGAAGATGACTAGAAGCAGGCACTTACATGCTTACATCAGTATATATCAGTATGTTTATTGGCTAAATAAAAGGAAACTAGTCCTCCAAATGAAGAACAAATAGCTTGTAAACTTGCATCCACTCTAATAGGAGCTACATCTCTATGTAACCAAGAAATCTATTTGGAACAGACCAAAGTAGATACAAAGTAAAATCAAAGAAATAAGAAGTGTGGGTGACCAAGTTCCTGTCTGGAAGTTTATTTCCTCTGTCCTTTATTTTAGGACAATCTGTGGAGCAAGCTTATTTAATTTAGCTCTCTACCTGCAATCCCTTTCTTGATTTCTTGATTTTTTTCTTATACAATATCAAGTACTTGTACACTAGTGTGATGGCTACTGAGATTAGCTGTGGCAAAGGAGAAAACACAATGTGGTTAAACAGCTGACTGCCAACACTGGGGGCAGGTTGTCTCTCATGCTGTAGACACTTATCTCGTCAAAAGTGTTTCTAATGAGCTGTTCTTCATTTTCTCGGTGGCAGTTTTGTTTTCCAAAATGCTTGTTGATTCTGAAGTCAATGGGAGAAGTTCTTTGAACACTTAGGGTGGGATTTTGTCATTCTGTGATTCATCTCCATTAATGTAAGGTGTCTAATTCCAAGCCACTTTGGTGTACAACCTAAAATAGATTTCATCTACTCCTTTAAATTCTAAGTGCTCTGACCATCAGATGCATGGGCAAGAGATGCATCTCCACCTTGCCAGCCAAAATAAACATATCCCTTGGCCCTAATCTTTCCCTGTTAGAGCTGCTCATTTGTAAAATGAAGACAGTAACACCTCTCCATTTCACTGGGCAAAGTAGAAAAGTATTTCTGCCATCTCTCAACTTTGAAGTGCCTTCCTGTGTAACCTTAACATTCTTCCAACATGGTATTGTAATAACAGGGAGAAAACGTAGGTTTTACTACTGTAAAAAAGACTTTGACGTCAAACTTCTGCTGCTTGATCTCTGTCTCTTAGAGATTTGTTTGTAATTTTGAACTGCCTCCAGTTCACCTCATAAGCTCGAAGTCAAAAACAGAGAAGAAAGAAGTTAAAAACTGAAGGGACTTATCACAGTCTTGAATCTTTGCTCAGTGTTTGTATCTCCCTAGATAATACTTTCTGGGTTTTTGAACCTGTTTCGAGCTGCTATAAGCCTTTGCTCATTATGATATTAATTTTTTTTCACAGCTTAGATGTAAATCTTTGGTTATTCTCTTTGTTTCATGCATTTGTTTCTGCATTTTGGCTAAAAGATTTCATTTACCTGAAGGAATAACCTTGTTCTGACATAACACCTGTTCCATGCAGTTTTGATCTACTCACGTGTGTGCCTCTGTCTCCTCTTTTTGTGGCAATGCATTCTGAAACGTACTACTGATATGGTTAGGGGGAATCTATTATTTGAAGCTGTATCTTTTTCATTTTTTGAGAGCATGGGGGATTTTAAGAGGCTACATTTTCAGTGCAGCAGCAATAATGGTTCTCCTGAATATGATAATATTTTGTGATTGTTACGTGTTAGACAGGTACTTGAACACGCATGACCTATTCATGCCAAAAAGCCCCCATATCTACTATAATGCTACAGCTTTTCACACTCCCCCTGCTGAGTTTCTAATGCAAACTATCACAGTGTGTGGTCCCCACTACCATAAACATGAATTCCTTTCTCATTGTGACTTTGTATCTTCTACACTGATTATAACGATTCTCTATCAGTTCAAAGCTGTCAATGTGCTCCTGAAAGAACTGCTAGTCACAGCAAAGGAAAAAAAAACGAAAAAAAGGTCTTGGATCCCTAAAAAATATAATGCATGACCAGAATCAGGAAAAGTTCAAATTTCTTTTACTGCTTAGTTTCATGTAAATGAATATATAGTTATATATGCTGCTTCCTTTGCCTTTCTCCTTTTTTTTTCTTTAAGTAATCTGAATAATTTAAACCAGGGAGTAGCTCTTCCCCTCCATTTCATGTATTTTGGAGACATAAAGAAGCATACATCACACAGTCCATCTATTTCATCAGTTTCTGTCCTTGACAACATCAGTTTGTATTCATTATATTCATCCAGGCCACTGCAGTGGTAGATGTGAAGCAAGTCTGTTTCCTTCTTTCAGAAAAGTTATCCATGGTTAGTATCACTAAACTGTACCTATCAAAGGGAAAGTGCTGATGAGGATATCACTGTCTTTTTGCACAGAAGAGGACATTTTATTATTACAAGAAAGAAAATAATGTCACAGTGTAAAGCTGCTGTGTATCTCCTTCATCAGCCACAGCAGGAAGCAATACTGTATGTAGTAGTTTAAATCTTCTTCAGTGATTTGACAGCTTCCAACTGAGTAAAAGAGTCCACATCTTTAGAGGGATTTAGAGGACTTGGAGCATTAGCCTTAGACTTCAAGAACTTGGAGTTGTAGCACGAGCACATGATCGCATGAGTCTTTCACATATACCTGGCAGTAATGGTGAGCTGTGTTATAACAGTGTTTCATGAGAAAGAAGCAACAATATTGGTTTTTTATGAGACAGAAGCAATGCTCTCATTATCTACAATACGAGGAATTTCAGGGAACCAAAGTGTGGACAATCTTTTTCTTACATATATTAATTTCTTTATCAAAATTAAGAAAAATATGTAAGCAGTGATGGTATTTCTACTACAAACCTGCACTATTTAGGTATGAAAAGTTCTTAATCTACTCTCTACTCCTGGAACAAACTTGGTCATAACATATCTCATACTTCCAAATGAGAAGTACAGGTGGCAGAGAAGAAGTTATGTTGTTCTAGCAAAAGTTAATGTCTACTTTCATTAATTACAGCAGGAAAGGGAATCAGACAGCTTATCTACTATTAACTGAAATAAGCAAGTGATCAATATGACTGTTAATTGTGCAAAGGGTAACAAATACCCTGGATGCCTTCCCATAGGGTAGCAACTGAAGATAATTTTTGTACAGCTGCATTCTTCACACCAGTCATACTCATAGGAAAAGAAAGCACAGGACTGATGTTCAATAGTCTAAATTTAATGGTGCTCAGTGATAATCAGGGCCTTCAGATACAATACTAATAGTAATGTCAAGCACGATTATATTTTCAGATTTATGTGAAATTATTGAAATGTTATTTGCTATCATTTTTGTCCAAGGTTCATCCAGTTGTTTATGCAGTATGTCAATATTGATTCTACATAGTAAAATGTTTATAGCAGGGGCCCAGTGGCTAGTACATCTAACATCTCCAGTGCCAGCAGCAAGTGATTTCTGCCAAGGATTGGTGGCAGCATGCCAAGCCATCCAGTGCACAGTTCATTTTTGCTATCTTATCTGGCTTTGTATTTTTGTGGGGTTTTTTTAATCACTTATGTTTCTCCTGAATATTTTTAACTTTTACCTAACAGAGCATGCAAAAAAAACCCCAGAGGCAGATAAAAGTCTTTTTGAAGGCTATTGCTCAATGTAAAAAAAAAAAAAAAGATACATCTAGTAAAGATACCACTCAAGTCATTAGAGCTGTTATATGTGATTGGTGCTATGTCATTTAGCAAAGTGTTGCTCAGTGGGTACAGCAGCTGGTATATATGATTTTCTATACCACCTGCAAAAATATCCCATACCATATAATCAACCACCTGGATAAAAAAGAAGGGCAGTGAGACACTGTTTATTATGTAGCAGCACCCGTATTTTCCTTAAACTTGTGAGTACATAAACAGACTGATAGTACAGACATGTGTACAGGATAAGGTTTATTAAAGCTTTTCTGTTCAATAAAGCATCTACTGCCTGCTGTTCAGATAGTATTGAACAGATTTGCTTATTTCTAATGAAGGTGTTTGGGCAATTTTCTGGCACATATGAAGTAAAATTATGTACTTTAAATGTTCATTAAAAAAAAAAAAAAAGGCATTCAACCAGCCACCACCATTTTCCTGTAACAGATTGGAAACTAAAAAACATACAAACGGAACCTCAGTGATAAATTGGTATCATTAGTACTGTTGGGATTACTCATTTGCTTAGAAAGATCCTGTCCAGTGGCAGCATTTCAAACAACTGTTTTAACAACTTCTGATTAGCAAGCTGCCCTCTAACATACACAAGAGATACCCCAGATCATCACTGCTCAGCCAGCTCCCTCCCCACAGTTCCCATGCTATTACATTTGCAGTGGCCACTGTGATTCGCTTCCATGAAGCTACAGCAGTTTAATCCTGCTGAAAATCTGGCACTTGGTCTTCAGCATCTAATGCAACACACCTTTTCATGGCCTAACAGTACTCTGAGTGAGCCAGTAGTTTCACTAAAGGCTTTGAAAGATGCATTTTCTGGCTGCATGAGGATTTTATGTATCTGTGATTCATTAGGAACCCAAATTTTAGTGCTGCATTACTGTCCAAATGAGGTTAAGGGGGCCATACAGGAAGTTCTTGGGTGATGTTAGTTATCTGACATTTGCAAATGTCTTTTACCTTTTGTTTACTTTTTTTTTTGCCTAAGTTCTCAGCATCGTTCACAATTGATGTTTTGGAGGCAATATTATTTATTGAGCCAGTAAAATAATGAAGTGTATATGTAAGTAGACTAATTTTTCTTTCATTTTTACTACTCTGGTAGTTAGATTTGGTGTTGTTTTGCAAAAATTATTTTTAGATTATACTAACAAAATTACTTTAACTAGAAAACCACATGAAAAAGTGTAGGATATGGACTCTTTCAACTTCAGGTCTCTAATTCATATCTGCTGAAGTAATAACCAAATTGGAATTTTTTTCCATCTCTTGGTTGTTTGAAGTTCTGCATAAAATGAGCAGAAAATATAATTCTCGGCTCTGGTGGGCCAGTAAAATCATCATATGTGACACCAACTGATACTTTTGTCTGTAAAGGCAAAGACTGATAAAAAATTTTTAAAAAAGAGGAAAAATTGTTCTGCCAAGAACAGCCTGGTTGGAAGGGACAAGAAATAAACTCAGAGGAAAAACAGGAATACAAAAATCATAAACTGAAATGAGGATAAAAGTTTTGGTGGAGATAAAAAGCATTTTCAGGACTAATAGCGGTATTCCATTAGAGCAATATATTTGTACAGACTGCAAAACTTAAACAGAAGACACAGAAAAACACTAAATATAGATTATCATGGAGAGGAAAAGCATAAAAATACCTACTGTTATCCCACCCTTAGGAAAAATAACCTATTCATTTAGACCAGTAACACCAATTTTGCTTGCCTGACTTGAGAGAGCTTAAAAGGTGTGTTTTCCTGTAAGTTCTTGTTTAACAGCTAGTGGAGAATGAAGCCCAGATAGTCACATATTTAGTAACTTAGAACAGGGTCTGTCACAGCAGATCAACAGAGATAATAAAAATAGCAACAAAACACAAACTAAAGAAAATCCCACCCTGATCAGTAAAACTGGCTTGGAACTAACCTTATATAGAATCATAGTATAGCTTCCAAGAGAGGTTGATTTTTCAGGGTTGTCAACTCAAAATCTTACCCCATTGAAAAAAACATCTCTTCAGGAATTTAAAAAAATAAAACAAAATGAATAGTGCTAAAACACTAATTAAGTCTGTTTTCAAATTATGTTAATGAAACTACAAAGAAAATGCAAATCTAGAAGTCTCCAGAAATTCTAACAGTTGTGGTGTAGCACCATGGCTGGTAGTCCCACAGCAATACTTCCACTGCCCCCAGGAGAATACCATATTATTGGTTCACAAATGTGCATTAAATTAATCTGTTTGATCAGTAAATGTTTTTAATTTTTTGGCGAGCGGGGATTTATTTTGAACTCTATTCTGTGGGATTCAAAAACTGTGGGGTAATGCTGCCATTTGTGTCACAGAAGTAAAGCAAGCAAAAATCTGTCACCGTTCGTAACACTAATATTCTTCAACCCTCATGACATCAGCCAGCAAGATTCTCTCATTTTAAGTAAGATATAAGTACACTTATAAGTAATGCTATTTCAGCCCACTAGAAGTCTAAGAGGTCCCACTACAGCAGTATAACAGTCTCAAGACTAGTGATGCAGCACTTTAGGAGTGCTTTGCCTGCCTAATCATATTATAAACATATTCATAGTAGTCCCATGGAAGTCCAAGACTGCTTTAGTAGTAGGGTACTTATGCAGTACAAATGAAGCTCACTTTGTCACTAAGGAGAGGCTTTTTAACATTTTCTTTGGCACATGGGACTCCTGTTACTACAAGTTTTCCATTATGTTTTTCCATACACAAACACCAACCATATACTTTGTCAGATTGACCTTTCTTTGATATTAATTGAACAACAAAACAAACAAGAACAAAGGCGAGCATCTGTGAGAAAGCATGAGAGTGTGTATGTCTTTGCACTGTACTAAGCACAAGCAAAAATAAAACTGCAGCAATCTCTGAGTAGAAGGGGGACATTCTTTTCATGTAAAAATGAAGACAGAAGAATGGATAACTTCTTATGCACATTGTAAAGGCCTCCATTGGACTCACATTAATTTGAATGGTTGTCTACAGCTATGTTAAACCAGACTTATCTTTACTCACTTACAGGCTCAAGACCTCAGTTTGTCTAAGGAAATCTGTTTGGAAGAGACAGAAAGAATCAATGGGCTATATATATCAGTCCTCTTCTCTTTGTCTCTTCATCCCTTTTATAGGTAACATAAAACTGGAAGTTAAATGGTCTTGGGTGCAAGAAATGCAGGAAAACCTACCCAGGATACTCAAAAGTACATGAGGATACTAAATGCTGAAATTTTGCTGAGACAGGTCTCCTTCAACTATCCAGCCTCCAACTACTTTTAAAAAAGCTATTAATTACTTATTTAGGTACTTGACATGATGAAAAGGAGGCTCTTAGATTTTCAAGTGAGCTCTCTTAAACTCTAATTCCTGTTAAATCTACAGTGTGGTTAAAGCTTTCTTTGCCATTTGCAGAAGTAGTGGTTAGCCCTGCCATACTTCTCATGAGTCTTTTGCTAACTATAGGTTACATATTGTCCATTGATTACTGCCCTGAGATTGATTCTGGTTGCGTTTACTTTTCAATTCTAGGCCAGTAAGCCCTCAAATGTTCATGTTCTTTTAGATTTTTATTTTTTAATATCTGTAATACATGTTTCTAAGTATATATTATATATGGTATATGTGTATTACTAAGAATAACAATATGTACATAGAGGTTCATAAACAAGAATGAAATAACTAATATCAAAACTAAAGCTAACATAAGGTATTTCTAAGAGTTATGAATTCAAAGCTTGAGCATAAATACTCACTTAAAACACAAGATTCTTTAAAGTATTTCAAGTAAGGGATATTTTGGTCATTCTTTTCTATCTTTCTGCTTTGCTTCTTTTTTGCAAGCCTTTTATAGTAAGTGTCTGAATTCCATAAAATCAGGTATTTATTCTTCACATCACAGTGCTAAGGAAGATAAGAGAGACACATTTCAATTTTCTGCTCTGATACTGTTTTATAATTTGAAGTAACCAAACCTGGCCATTGTTTTTTTAACTTGTACTCCAGGATGAGCACCACTGTAGTTTTCAAATTCAGTAAGTGAAGTGGTGAAAATGGACATTTCTTTACATGGGAGTAATTCCAGATTCTTCACAGTAACTTCCACATTGGAGGTATAAAAGTCAGTGCTATTTTTTTTTTAATGAGCATGTAATTAGTCCTTTTATGGTGTCTATTTACCACAACATTCTTTCCTAGCAGTATGATGATTTCTTCTCAGGTACTAGAACATGGAATAGGAAGGTAGAAGTTGGAATATTTTAGGTTTTGAGTGCTTTTTCAATGAGTTCTCTTACATTCATATATCACAGTAAAATGTTTTTGGAATACTGAAATGTTGTCACGTAATGATTCCTTTGAATGTGCAGTAATGTGAAGTTATCCCACTGTGCATCCTTTCAACACCTGAAAGTTTACTTGTGGGAGTGTCACATTGCTACAGGGTAAAGGTTACAAGAATCACAGAAGTTACAAAATGAAAAGGTGTATTGTACACTCCCCACTTCCCTCACAGTTCAGCCACATTTCCTCTCTCCTCCACATAGATTTTATACTAGCATGTTTTCCATTCCAAAAAAAATGATCACTGAAGTACTTATTTTTCCTATATTGCCCTTCAATCCCTTCAGATTAAAGGTCAGAAATACAACCGATGTAATGCATCAGAATTAATGTAAATGCAAACAAGATTGTGGTTCAGAAAGTGGATGCTTAAGGAAAGAGTGTGGAAAAGATGCTGTCTATTCAGTCATTTTTCCTTAATGTACCAGCTCAGCTCAGCTTTTGGAAGCCATCAGTTAGGGGCTCCCTGAGCTGAAGATAGCAGCAATACAGAACCACAAATTAGTCCTCATTATTTTATCCAGTTTCTTTCTGAACTTGGTCTCCTTTTTGTCTTTTTGTTTATTCAGTAGGTCACAGCTGCCCTTTGGAGATGTTGAGCCATTATAGCCCTTTGGCAGAGATGACCCCCTTAGGCTGGGTGTAGTTATCATGGCCATGTAGATTTGTGAAGACAAAGAAACACTACCCTGCATGCAGGGTTTGCCTCTTTCCCTCATCTCACACCCAGCTTGCAGCCTGGGGTGTGGGGTGTGCCCTGGGCAGCTGTTGCAAGTGATCCACCATTAACAGTTCATCAGGAATAACATAGATGGGAGTAGAATACACAGTTTGGATACACTCCACCTTGTAACCCAGGACACATGGGCAGTGTTTGAAGGCACAAATTATATTCAGACAGTATTGAAGCAGCATTTCAGATGGTAGGAGGCAAGCCTTGTATAGTTTTCAGCAACCTGCCTATTGTGTTTCCTTGAAATGCTCTCAGAACCTCATTGAGGTTTGCTTTGGAAGGAATTAATTCATTCATAACAAAAGGGAGAGCCCAATAATCAAGTAAAATGCATGCAGTGTAGATCAGGGTTTCTGTGTGCTGCAATGAAAAAAGGGGTCTAAATCATTTGGATGCATAAATGAACCCCATTAGGCATATCACTGGTTCGTTCTCAAAGCAAGATTAGAGTTGTGCTACTACTACTACTCAAGAGGAATATATACCATGCATTTATACAGTAAGATAATGAAATTTTCTTTTTACATCTCTCTTTTTTTTCTCATAGTTGCTAAAATTCTGTTTGTCTCATCATCATGCTAATAGACCAACAAGGATCTGTTCACAGGAGGTGCCAAAATCTCTTTCCTGGATGCAGTAATACATCATCTGAGCCTATCAGTTTGTTTGCACAGTCAGAATAGAATTGCACTTACCAGTGTTGAGTATTGCCTGGAATTTTATTGCCCATTCACTTTCTACTTGTGTTTTAGAGATAGTTCTGACAATTACTATTTATTTTGAAAATTGAACACCTCACCACCTTTAAATCATGTAATAATCCACAGCATGATTAATTCTGTTGCCTCAAGAGGCTTTGGTGACTAGACTCTTCAAAAAGTTTTGGTAATTCAAGTGATTGAATTGATTGAAATATATTTAGACTGTGATGATTCAGTGGCTTTTGTAGCTCAAAACTCTTATGTTACAAGAAAAACTCTATCTGCTTCACAGAGGATCTCTGTAAGACAATGGCAGTATGAGAAGCCCAAAGAATTCCCTGCTGAGCGGATCCCATTCCCACTGCTGTGCCCATCAGATCATCGAAGACCTATCTTCACAAATCCTGAGGAGCATAGGACAGGTAGAACATGAATTACAGACCTCCAAGGAGTGAATATCTTGTTGGGCTGTCCCAGAATATCCATCAGATCCAGGCATAAACCTCATGAAGATGCATCACCTGAAACAGTTCTCCAAATCACCTTTCAGACTAAGTGCTGCCTAGGGGTGGGACACATTATGGAATGCAGTGGAAGAGCATTTCAGGATTATGCAGGTTTTATTACGATTAGCTGAAGGGAGAAACCATAGGTAGGAAAAAGGAGGGGCTTAGGTGAAGTGATTTCAGGAGGAAAGAGAGAACTAAGAGGATAGAAAGGGCCAGTTTTGTGTTAATTAGTCAGTACACTTGTCTGGATATGCCCAGAGATTTGAAATCACTAGTATTAGTGAAACATGTTGGGATGAGTGCTGTGACTGGAGTGTGCTGGCGGATGGTTACAGGCTCTTCAGGAGTGGTAGGCAGGGCAGAAGAGGTTGAGGGGTGGCACTGTGTGTGATAGAAGGGTTAGAATTTATGGAACTCACAGTTGGCAATGACACAGTTGAAAGCCTCTAGGTGAGAATCAAGGGGCAAACAAATAATGCATTCAGATGGATAAACACATCATGTGGTGGGTGAGCAACTGGTTCACAGGTCAGGCACAAAGGGTTACGGTAAATGGGGTGACATCAGACCGGTGACCTGTCACTGGTGAGGTTCCGCAGGGCTCCACCCTCAGCCCTGTGCTCTTCAGCATCTTCATAAATGATTTGGACACAGGACTGGAAGGGACACTAAGCGAGTTCACAGATGATACAAAATTAGGAGGAGCTGTTGAGTCCCTTGAAGGCAGGGAGGCCCTGCAGAGGGACCTCAACAAATCAGATGATTGGGCAATAATCAATCATATGCGGTTCAACAAGGGAAAGTGCTGGATCCTGCACCTGGGATGGGACAGCCACAGTCCTGGATGGACAGACAGACTGGGGAATGAGATGCTGGAAAGCAGCACCTGGGGGTCCTGCTCAATGGAAGGTTGAATGTGAGTCGGTGGGGTCCTGGCAGCCTGGAGAGCCAACCCTGTCCTGGGATGCATCAGGCCCAGCATCGCCAGCCGGGCAAGGGAGACCATTGTCCTGCCCTGCTCTGCACCGGGGCAGCCTCGCCTTGAATATTATGTACACTTTTGGGCACCACAATATGACAAAGATATAAGGCTATTAGAGAGTGTCCAAAGGAGGGCAACATTGCAGTCCACAATGTCCTCATGATGGGAAGTGGAGGGGCACACACTGACCTCTTCTGTGTGCTGACCAGTGACAGGACCTGAAGGAATGACGTGAAGTTGTGTCAGGGGATGTTTAGCTTGAATATTAGGAAAAGGTTCAGAGGGTGGTTGGGCACTGAAACAGGCTCCCCAGGGAAGTGGTCACACCACAGATCCTGACAGAGTTCAAGAAGCATTTGGACAATACTGTTGGGCACACAGTGTGACTCTTGGGGATGGTGTTGTGCAGGTCTGGGAGTTGGACTCCATAATCCTTGTGGATCCCTTCCAGCTCAGCTTAGTCTGTGCTTCTGTGATTTGTCTGAGCAGCACAGTCTGTCTTACCATCTAATTGCACTTCTTTCTGACTCTTTCCTGGGTTAGAGGAGCTCTCTGTTCTGGATCAGACCACAGGTTGGAGGGCTTGTGTGTCCATAGTGGCAGCAACTGTGTATCTATCTATCTATCTATCTATCTATCTATCTATCTATCTATCTCTATACCTATATCTATATAATTTATATCAGTATCTATCTGTACATACACAGGCATGTTCCTGATGGGATTATATCATCAGCCTTGCTACTGGTTGAATCTGGGAGTAGGGAGCAGCAACAGTCTTGACTCTCTTGTATTGTTGAATCCAGCATGATATGTTTTGCTGCTACAATAAAGTACTGTAATGCTATTTTTTTTCAGCTTACTAGTGAAAGAAAACGTAAAATGAAACAAGAAACTTTAATACTAGATTTTGTCCTGAATCACCACCACTCTTTTCTGCTGGAGTCATTTATTTCTCTGCAAAATAAAGGAAAGGCTATCACGTGTAACTAGCAGCATTGCTATCTTCTTTTCATAGTCGCAAATGACTACGTAAGGTGCACCACAAACAGATTTTCAAGAACGTTCGCTAAGCGTGCGAGCATAATGAAACTTTGTTTAGCTAAATAGGGTGAATTTCCCTGCTCATTCTTGGGACTATATTGCGATAAATCCTTTCAGCATGGTGCAATTTTTGTAGCAAAGCTAGAGCATAGCACTAATTTAAAGAACCAATATTCTGCTGGACTGCTCTGATTCAGAGTCCTTTACTTGACACGTGGGACGATGCTCCGCGCCCATTGTGCTCTGTGCACCAGATTTGGTAACTGTCAGCTCACTGAGTGTAAACTCTTTCCTTCACTGTCTGGGGGGCTGCCTATGATAAATCTTAAACGCACAAAACATTTCTCTAATATAGTAAGGGACTAGCTCCAGTGTCCTGACTGGCCATTATCTTTCTCATTAAAATAATTATTGCATCCAGTGTTGAATGTGAACTATTGTGTGTTATGACTGTGCATTTGTCTACAAAGTCATTGCGCTCTTGGAAGCTATTGTGGCTCATTTCTATAGGAAACCTTCTTATTATCTTGACTGTGAAGGGGAGTGGGGAAGGAGGGAATTCTGCCTTTCCCATATTCTGCATTTATTAAACATAATCTAAAAGAAAACATTTTAAACACATAAAAGCTTTTACATGCACTCTGCATCCAAGGGACCACATTTATTTTTTCTGCTGCTTTAGCAGTATGTATGTGGTGATGCTATTCAAAAAAAATAGGTCAGGACCATTTTCAGCCTTCATGAAGACAGAACCATTTCACAACACGCTGTGAAAAGTCGTGGCCTTGTATTTTCTTGCATTCCTTAACTACAAAAAGGTGTCCATGTATTTAGACATCTCCAAACTGCATTGTTTCCTAGAAATGTGAGAAGTGACTGGAGATACTTCAGATTGCTTTACTGTCTCTCAGCTAGTACAAAGTCAACACCATAAAACCCTTTTATAAGAAGGATTTTCTTATATATTGTACTGCGTTGGTTAAATTAAATGACGATGGCAATCACTTATGGTCCTAATCTGTCTTCTGAATTTTTTTTTTAAATTTTTGGATGTATATCAAAATTTTCAGGCTAAACATCTGTGCATATCCTCCAGTTACAGATAAAGTAAATTATTTGTACATAATAACAAAATCTCCAACTTTTTCTTCCTTCACATCCTCAAAATTCCAGCTTAGGCTATTTTGTTTATCAGCTGCTCATATGTATCCATAATTATTTCAGTCACCCTCTGTTCTGGGAAATCTGTTTCAGTGGTTCACTAACTTCACTGTAAAAAAAAAAAATTTCCTTGTATCCAGTTTGAATATACTTTACCATTGCTCCCTGTCCTATCATGACAGCTGCTAAAGTTTGCCCCATCTTTCTGATAAGACCCCTTTAAATTCTGAAAGACTACAATGAGGTCTCCTGTCCTAGGTTACAATGTAAGATGTAGCCAAAAGCATGTATTCTATTATCATCTTCACAAGTTGTTAAAGCAGGTGGGGCAATGTTTATTATCTCCTGCCATGACTCATCCATGATAACTCCCTCCGGGAGCCATCTCTGTTTAATGAGCGATCAAGGACTCACTACATGACTCACAGAATTACATCAGCCCATTGTGAGATGCTCCGCCCAGGGGGGAGGAGACAAGCATTCCCACCTGGATATAATCTGGGGTTTAGAACAGCACAAACGGCCCTTACTTGCTGGATTCCCAGAGGACAAGAGCTACCACTGGACCTTCAGGTGAAGAGCAGATGATTTTCTACGGGATCACTGCTTCAACAGGACCACTTCATCTGGGCTGCTACCACCACTCTGACTAGCAGTGTGTCAGGTTGTATCCTGACTCTGTCAGTGTTCTTGTACTATTGCATTTATTTTAATTTTCTTATTAAATTATAATTCTGACTTGTGATCTCCCACTGGTTTGTTTCCAAACTAGTACATCTCCCCAGAGCCTTCTATTCTCCAGGCTAAGAAACCCCAACTCTCTCAGTCTTTTGGCATAGGAGAGATATTCCATCCCTCCAATCATCTTTGTGGTCCTCCTCTGGACCCATTCCAACAGGTCCAGGTTTTTCCTGTGGTAAGGACTCCAGAGCTAGATCCAGTACTCCAGTTTAGGTCTCAAAAGTGCATAGGAGAAGGACAGAATCAACTCCCTCAACCTGTGGGCCATGCTTCTTTTGATGCAGCCCCGGATAAGATTGGCTTTCTGGGCTGTAAGTGCACGTAGCTGGCTCATGTCCAGTCTCTCACCCACCAGTACCCTCAAGTACTACTGGGCTTCTACCAGTCCTTTCATTACCTAGTCTATATGGATACTGGGGCTTGTCCTGACCAAGGTGCAGGACCCTGCACTTGGCCTTTTTGAACCTTATGATGTTTCCACAGGCCCTTTTCTTGAGCTTATCTACATCACTCTGGATGGTATCCCATCCCTTGGGCATGTTAACTGCACTGTTCAGCTTGGTGTCTTCTGCAAACTCTCTGAGTGTGCACCTGATCCCTCTATGTCATTGTCGAAGGCATTAAACAGTAGTGGTCCCAGTGCAGATGCCTGATGGACACCATCCATCACTGACCTCCATCTGGATACTGAGCAATTGATCACCTTCATTTCAGTATGAAGGTACCTTATCCTTCTGAAGTTTTACTTCTGAAGAGAGGATGTTGAGAGAAAAATGAATGCAAATATCCAGTTTAGGATTGAGTCTTAACAGTAATGCTATTACAATGATATTTGCATGGATGTCAAAAGGCCACAGGACACCCACTGCCTAATTAGCAGAAATAGAGGTTATAATGACCTGATCTAGGTTTCACTGCCCACTTCAAAGGTATTTTCATTTTGCAAGCTTGGTATTTAGGCATTTATAATTAAAAGAATCAAAGACAAATCAAGATGAAAATAAGGAAATACTATTTATACATCTAGAAAGAGTATAACAATGCATGGTTATTTATTAATAAATATCGGTGACTATTAAGACAAAAAACAAACTAGCACATGCACTTATAATGACAGTTAGAATATGGATTTATCTAAGAATATTTTCTCATTTCTATACTGGTGTGTCTTGCCAAATTTACATTGGACACAGGACGCCCAACCACTAGATGAAAAATTTTGCATTAATTTTTAAAATTATTTCATGTGACATGTAAATTGTTATACCTAATATATATGTGAACATACATATATATGTAATTGTAAAATACACTGCAAATAATTTTGTGAATCAGTTCACTGGGATGTTTGATTGAAAAAGGCTTCAGAGACTGGTTGGTCCAACCTCCTGCACTGAGGCAGGCTCAAAGACACCTGTAAAGATTTTCATGTATATTATTAACTAAAATCAATTTAAATCCATTTCAAATTAAATCGGAAGCTATGACAGCAAATATTTTATTGCCTAACTGAACAACAAATTGCCAGAGTGATTTAAATTAAGGAAAAGAAGTACTGCCCTTAATCTGTTAAGACAATGGAATACTAAGTATTTAGAAAATGTACGTAGGAGTATTTGGCTAAGTTTTGAGAGCAATTCCTTTACTGAAATGAAGAAAATATTTTCTTCTTTGTAAGTTTCATGATAAACTGGAAGTTAAAGAAACAGGAATGCTTTTTTCCCCCCATCTATTCTATGAGGGAAAAAATAAACAGGCTGTACAAGATGAGAGAGGGGTATTATATGCTGATTGGAGGAAATCAATCAGCCTCTGAAACACAGAAAATAGTTTGTCTTGCCGAATAAAACTAAGGCAAAATTAACAAAATATTTTTATTCTTATTTCTTGAGCACAATTAAGAGTTTTACTTAAGTAATAGAAACCATCAAAATGGTATTTTAAATGTTTAATTTATTTTTACTTTCATTCAAATTTAGTAGCTGGAATTTTTAAGTGAATTAAACTTTGCCAATATTTCCCAGCATATTAAAAAAAAAAAATAGAAAATGGAATAAGTATTTGTGGAGTGATGCAACTACCTAAATGTGAATTGGCAAGATATATATTCCTGGGTAACAAGTAGGAATGTACTAGCCTAAACCTTCAGTAGGACAATCATTAAGACATATGAGGATAGGGTTTTTCTTGCCAAACTTAGACATTTAAAGTTAACGGAGAGTAACCAGCCCTTCTGAAAATCTGTTCTCTATCAGAAATTCTCTTTCTCTGTGCTGACTCTATGTGAAGGGGTTGGATTTACACAAGTTACTCTTTTAAATGTGTAAGGCAATTGAGAAGATTCCTACCTACATTTAGTTATTGATATTGAGGGGTTTGAGGCTTGTAGATTTAGAGAGCATTAAAAGTCATAGGCAAGTCTAATTCCCTGATGAAAATCAAGAGCAGACATGAAGTTGCTTTGTATTTGCCCTTCCAGTTCTAGAAAAGTAATTTTCAGAACTCTTCCATCCTCTTGTGGTGGGATAATAAAATGGACTCATGACGTCTCTTCCTCTCCCTTTTAACATCTGTAGTTTAGCTCACCCTCAAACCTTGCTTGTGGACAGGGTTTTCTTTTAGGTTTTGGTGTCTTTTTTAAAGTGTTATTATCTACAGTAATAAGGAAAAATCTTATTTGCACAGCAACTGAAAGGATCTTTTCTTATCATTCCTCAATGTAACCTGTTTTTTGATTAATCAAAGCCACAGAAAAATAAGACTTTCCTCATCTATAAATCTGTCACGACACCTGAGCCAAAATTTGACTGTGGTTTGACCCAAGCTGGTGTAAACATATATAGTATAGAGGGGGAAAAGCAGACACTAGCAAGAGTTAATTCCAGAAACGTATAGCTCCTATAATATGTCATGCTAGCACATATAGCACATTTGCACACTTGAGTGGACACTTTCTGGTGGTTGACAGAATCTAACACCCTTTTTCCTTTGTCTGATTCATTGCTATTAGACTGGTTAGTTCATGTGTCTTTGTGCACACCCATAAATCCTCGATAGTTTTATCTTCCTTCTAGGAAAATTCTTATTTATTTGCTATAATTTTAAGTTAGTCTTATCATTAACACCATTTGTAAAAAAAGACTATCTAATGAAATAAAGACAACTAGTTTTCATTGCTATTTAGTCATAGTTAAAAGGGTAGAAATTAAAAAAACAAGGAAGACTGGTGTTGTTTCTTCAGAGGATAGATTTCTGTGATCCTTTCTTGTATTGCTACTTGAACGTGGTTGAGTAGCCTCATTGAAACTATTTAAAATATTCAGGTACAATTCAGGTTAATTCTGGTACAAGATCAGGACTCCAGCCAAACTCTTCTATGTACATCTGTTCAGTCCAAGGATTGACTCTCTCCTTGAGTAAAGGCTAAGTTAGATTCTCAAAATATGGTGCCAGAACTGTGGATAAAGGCTAAGAAGATTCCCTCAAAATGAAATGTATATTATTAGTATGACATGGTGGCTAGAAACATAATAAGAAAAATTTTACAAAAATTATATAGGCTTTTAGACAGAAAAAAATTCTTCCTTTCCCCATTTTTTCCCCCTGGTCTGTAAAATTTAACAGAAAATAAGATCCTCATTATGAGTTGTACTGCTCGTCAAATAATCCAGTGGATAAACTAGTGTTTCTACTGATCTGTATGAAATGATTCTACAAAGAAAAGTTTCTTTGTAATTTTACATACACTTTTCCTATTATTCATGGAGAGGTAAAAGAAATAATCATGTTTACTCCTATGAATGGCAAATACTGTTTTGTAATCAAGGACTTGTTTCTAAATTCTTGATAGAAATTTACTTTACAGGTAAATGCAACCTCTTCCTATGAATGCTTATAAATGCTTGTAATTCAGCTTAGAATTCTTCTTCCTTTTTTTTCCCCCCCATCACTTTTTAAACAATAAAAAAATAGTCCTTGGTATTGAAAGGAAAATGTTAACATCATTTGCCATTAGTCAGAAGTGTAACTTCATTAAAGCAGAAGGCCATATAATCCCTACAGGAGCTCTCTGCAGGAAATACTTTATTCTTACTTAGCATATCTGTGAATTCTATCAGCATTAGTGTCTTTCACAATGTTTGTTTCTCCTGAATATTTATGAAGGACTGTCCAGTGACCTGCTTAGAATCTCTAGGTTTGTTCTGCCTTAACAATCTCTCAAGTAGAATGCAATCAGAAGACTCATTCTCCCTCAACAGCAGCAATCAATACGGCAGAGGCCAAGGAAATGTCTGCAGAAAAGAGATTTCTATCAATGAAGTGGAAGAAAGAAAACAAAATATAGGATTGGACTATAATGCACCAAAAAAAAGTCCTAATACTTAAGGCATGATAGTTTCTTCTTTGTTCAACTTTGGGTAATCACATCACCACATTATAATGTTCACCACAAAAACTCTCCACAGAAAAAAAGAAAGAGCTCTTTTTGTAATAAATTTGGAGAGCTTTTGAGATCAGAGAAACAGTGTTCCTTCATGACTTATTGATACATTTTAATTAATAATTTAAAAGTTTGGATTAATTTAACTAGGACTAGAAGGTTTGATTTTTTAAGCTGTTTTTTGGCATATTTAATTTTAATATTATTGCAGCTCTTCATTAAACTTAAGTACTCAGTCAGTACTAAGCTATGGGCTTTGTTACCCTCCTGGAAATTGTGTCCGAAATTCCCAAATACATGGATGTCACAGGCAGTGTTTGAGAATGTTGATGTAACACTAAGCTACATGTAACACTCTTGATATAACACTGTCATCTCATTGACTTTATAACCTTTCACCCCCAGTAGATTAATTCCTTTGTAATTATTAGCATCTAAAACATTACCAGTTTTTCGCCTTTTAATTCTCCTGGAAGATTCTACACCCATGTTTGATTGCATGTTTTTATTGTTGTTATTTGCTTTAACTGTCATGATAAGGAGCTATCCCCAGTGTTTTATACAGACACTCCCTAGATAAGTTCACATAAACTAACAGATTACTTTTTTTTGACTTTCACAGAATCACAGAATAGGAAAAGTTGGAAGGCACCACAGTGGGTCATCTGATCCAACCTCTCTGCCCAGGCAGGGTCATCCTAGAGCACCTTTCACAGGATTGCATCCAGATAGTTCTTGAATATCTCCACTGAGGGAGACTCCACAACCTCACTGATTCCAGTGTGTGGTCACTTTCACAATAAAGTTCTTCCTCATGTCAGGTGGAACTTCCTGTGCATCAGTTTCTGCCCATTGCCTCTTGTTCTACTGGTTGACACCACTGAGAAGAGCCTGGCTCCATCCTCTTGACACCCTCCCTTCAGATAACTATAGACAATGAGGTCCCGTCTCAGTTGTCTCTTCTCAAATTTGAACAGGCTCAGCTTTCTCGGCCTTTCCTTGCAAGAGAGTTTCTACTGACCCTTGATCAACTTTTTAGCTCTCCACTGGACCTACTCCGGGAGCTCCATGTCTCTCTTTCACTGAGGAGCCCAGAACTGGACACAGCACTCCAGACGTGGCCTCACCAGGGCTTAGTAGAGGGGCAGGATGACTTCCCTGGACCTGCTGGCAATGCTCTTCCTAGTATAACCCAGGGTACCACTGGCCTCCTTGGCTCCCAGGCCACACTGCTGACTCATGGACAGCTCATTGTCCACCAAGACCCTCGGATCCTTCTCTGCAGAGCTGCTTTCCAGCAGGTCAGCCCCCAGCCTGTGCTGGAGCATGGGGTTATTCCTCCCCAGGTGCAAGACCCTGCATTTGCCTTTGCTGAGTTTCAGACAGCTCTTCTCTGCCCATCTCTGCAGCCTGTCAATATCTCTCTGAAGGGCTGCACAGCTCTCTGGGCCACTCCTCTCAGCTTTGTGCCACCAATGAAGTTGCTGAAGGGGGCATCTGTCCCTTCATCCAAGCCATTTATGGATAAGTCAAACAATACTGGGCCCAGTATCGAACCTTGGAGGACACCACTAGTGACAGGCCTCCAGCTACACCCTGTGCCACTGATAAAAACCCTCTGGGATCTGCTGTTCAGCCAGGTCTCAATCCACCTCACTGTCCACTCATCCAGTCCACACTTCTTGACTTTGCCTATCAGGATATTGTGAGGGGTTGTGTTGAAAGCCTTGCTGAAGACACATACTTAATAACACACATATACATAATATTGAAGACAATATTCACCGCTCTTCTCTTATCCACCCAAGTAGTTGTTTCATCATAGAAGGTAATCAGGTTGATCACACATGATTTACCTTTAGTGAATCCATGCTGACTACCCTGATCTTCTTCCTGTCTTCCATGTGGATAGAGATGGCCTCCAGAATGAGGCTTTTCATCATGTTTCCAGGGACTGAGGTGAGGCTGACTGGCTGGTAGTTCTCTGGGTCCTCCTTCTCACCACTTTTGAAGACCAGGGTGAAATTGGCTTGCTTTCAGTCCTCAGGCACCTCCCCTGATCCCCATGACCTCTCAAAGATGATCGTGAGAGGCCTTGTTATTATGTCTGCCAGATCTCTCAGCATTCATGGATGCATCCCATCAAGGTCCATTTTGCAAATGAACTCTTAGGAAAATAGAACTAAATCTTCCAGGAAATATTTTGTCCTGTGTAGAATAGCTAGCAGCACCTTGGCCCACAGACTATGACTTCTGGAAACTAAAAGCCACTGCTGAAAATTTTTTATAGTACACATCTAATGTTACCTATACGAGCAGGAAACATAAACCAAATTTAGGATATCATGGAGTAAAGATACGTTTAACAAGAAAAATCAGGAGATGGACAATTTTATTGAAAACAAATATATTCTTTTAAGTTTCCCAAAAGAGAATGGCAATCAGGTAAAAGTATACTAGTTCTTGTTTATATTCCCACCCCATTTTGACTTCAATTTAGTCCACATTTCTTTTGCTTTCTAATTTTTTTTTTGGTGGATGAAATTTCTTTTAAGGTGAAAATTAGATGTGGATAGAGAGTAAATATTGTTATGTATTATATTATATGTTATGAAAATACTTTCACTTCAATAAAAAATTAAAGAACCCATCGCATTAAGTTATAAAATCATAAGGCTAAAACAGTAGGTTTTTTTACCTAAAGCTGGGGAATACTATTAGATTTCAAAACAAATCTACATGGGTGTGTGAGGGTTAAAAAACCATGGGAAAATTAGCAAATGCATGAGGGTGAGAAGTTTGCCTGAGAACTCTGGATAACATAGAAAGCTCCAAGTGAGAGATTGTTGAGATTAAAGTGGTTTTCTGCTATTTGACTTCTGCTTTATTCAGAGACACTCAAGCTTGTTGTTCTTTGTAAATAAACACAGTTTTGACAGAAATAACTTGGCTTTATCTTGTTATTCGCCTGAGTATATTAGTTGGTTATTTTTCCTTACACATTTGAACAAAAGTTCTTGTTTTCTGAAAACAGAGCTTGCACAGAGCCTCCTATAATTATATATCCTGTAAATTTTAATATAATAAAGTTAAGTTTTTGGATTGATATAAATTAACAAAATAAACCAGTTCTGATTTATTTAGAATGAAAAGGATCATATACTACTTCAAGATAATAAAATAAAACTCCCCCCAGCTCTTCATGACTGCATGTCGTAAGACCATTGCTTTCTGTAACACCTAAGAGACTTAACATGTAGTTTCAAAACTGGCTCGAGTTTTGGGCTGTCCTACTGCTCCACTCAAAAATTTTGTGTAATAGAAAGAATAGCAGAGCTTCCCTCCATCTCAACCAGGCCACAGGTGTCTGTTTGTTTCCATTTGACCGCTCTAGCTATCCATTATCTGACTCAGCTCAGCTCAGTTTCTAGAACACCTACAAAAGTATGTGCAGTAAGGTGGTTGGGGTGAAGGAAGACAAAGTTTTTTCACCATCATCCTGCAATTATGAAGACTTACATTATGTTGGAAACACTTCCTAATATGGCTTTGAGATTGAGAATTTTATGACTAGGAATATAAAGATTGATCTTTACTTCTGTAAGTAGGCATCTAAATAAAGAGACTACTTTCAAAACCGGAACAGAAAGTCCAGTCACTATAATTGAGCCCTACAGGAGATTGCCTATGGGAGCCTTGTAAAACATTTTGAAAATTGATCCAGCTGTTTCATTTTCTTTCAGTTTTGAGCAATATGCCTAATACAAGTCATCCTGACACAATCCTGCAATACTGGTTGAGTACTGACTCACAGGGAAATTTGATATGCAGATGATCAACATTACTTCCTACAGTAGCTTTTTTTTCTTTTTGTTTTCTTTTTCTTTTTTTCTTTTAAGTTTGTCATCTAGGTGACAAAGCTTTCATACTGTTTAGCTTGCAAAAACTGAGAAGAGTACAGCCCAAGGGTTATATGACTGCACTTCATATAAATCTTGCAGGCTTTTGGTGATGCTACAGCCAAACAGAGATTCTAACAGAAGGCCATAATGCTCTTTACCTCTTGGAGAAGCAGCATACTGATGGAAAAAAATTATTCAAGTTTATGAGAAAGGATAATATCACATAGCTGAGTGAATCCCAAACATTGGTAGTACATACATATATTTGGACTACTGTTTTTCCTGGTTTCAAATACTGATGAGATGTTATCATTTCAAGTGACTGGTATATTCTAGCTTTTTTACAAGGAGGTATCTAGTTATGAAAAATATCAGCTTTGTAGCATCTAGTTACAATTTTAACTGCTATGATTTCAGAACTTTTGGTAATAGTGACCTGGTGAAGAGAAGGATGGCAAGAAAATGGTAATGCTTTTTTCTTTTTCGGTAACAAGTAAAAGATTTTGGGGAGAAACTCTCTACAAATGAAATCTTGCCTTCTCTAGACCCTAAGCAATTGCAAAAAAGATTATCTTTCTTAAATCCTCTTGTCATAATGGAGACTAAGTTAATTTTTTGAAGAAGATGAGCTTTCTCTGTTTATCCAGCAGTTCAGTAGCTAACATTTTCTTCCGGGTTGTGAGAATCTTGAACTCAGCTCCTTTTCAGCCTGGTGATGGTTTCACATTGTTCTCATCTGTTGTGAATATGTAATTTTCTTCAGAGGATTTTTTAATATCTTGTGAAAAGTAAGAATGCACAGCTGTCCCGGTTTTAGAGACAAAATTTTTAGGAAGAGACTCTCTGGAATGAGCACCTCCTCCTAAGGGAAAGGGGCCTCCCCCTTTCCTCCACCAAAGGGGAAAAATTAACAAAATAATGAAAGTGGAAGAAAAAAAACCATGAACTATTTATTAACACAAAACAGGACTGGGAGAACAAAAAGGGAAAAAGGAAAGGATGCCCGAGAGGAGCCGGTAACTGGTCGTTCCCCCCATCCCCAGTCTCCGGGAAGGGCAGTCCACACAGTAGGCTGCTGGAGCAGGGCAGATGGAAACCTTTTAACTCCTCTCCGGCGCCGATTCTCCTCCTCACAGCAGGCGATGCTGGTGGATCTCTGCGTCCCTTCGCTCACCGGCCTGGTCTTCCTCGGGGTTCGGACCGGCGGGGAATAAAGGAATAAAGGAGCCTCATAACATCACCCCAGGACAACAGCTTAACCTATTTATATTGATTCTAAAATAATTTCATATTATTTCAAATAAGCGCATAGGAGTAGATACTATATTTAGGAAGGCAGAGATGAACACTGCTGGATGGTAACTGTAAAAGAACAGAGGAAGGATTCAAACATAGGCAGTATCTACTAAATAGGTTATAGAAATTGCATTTATTTTCTGCCTAGTGATTGTACTAATAAAATTATTGACATTTTTAAAGGACGACCTGTGAGATTCACTTTTGAGTTTGTTTTGTTTTTGAGACCTTAACCTGTTGACCAAGGTGTATTCTCAGGCAGTTCTGCTGCAAACTTCTCTGTTTGAAACTGAGGCTGAGATGAATGTTTCAGCTATTATGGCAACATGGACACTGAATCCTGATATGTTATAAGAACTCTGAGATTATTTATTATACTGAGCTGTTGAGGTGCTACGTAGTTGGGGTATACAGCAGACAAGGAGCTATCTAGTGCCAGAAGGTTATGGGAAAAACTTCAATAACAAAACACTTGGTCATCTACAGTTTTGATAAAATTTTTAATTTAGTTTCATAAATATTTTCATGGCCTTCTCTAAAATTTGTTGAAGAATTAGTAGACATTTCTAGTTAAATTAGTATGTGGAAAAAACATGTCTTCAGTGATTGATATTAGAAATAAAGAGGCTATGTTTTAGAATTGTTTGATTTCAGAATATAAATAAAACTCATAAGGGAATGGTATTGTTTATTTACCTCAGAAGTGACTAATATGATACATAAATAAATAATCTTTATCACAAATATCACAAGTCATATTTTGTACAGAATTAGGAAAAACTTTAAGCATTAATGATTAAATAATAATGTGAGAAACAGACAGTATGGAAGAATGTTATATAGATTAAATATAAGATAGTGTTTCAAATTGCACCTTACACCTGAGCTGGGACTTGCCACTTAAGACATTTTACATCAGAAATACACTCCTATTTCATGATTTCTCATCAGTTGTGTACTAAGGAATGAAGTGCTCCACTTAATACCACAGCTTACACAAATAAACATGTTTGATTTTGATGAATCCTGAGCTTGCTTTTTGATGAATACTATTGAGACAGCTCATTAAAAACTAGGCTTTTTTTTTTTTCACTTTGGTCACATTACTATCTAGAACAAAGTCAGACTGCTTTGCAAGAAAAAAAAAGTTATATAATGACTTGGATTTCACCTCTGCTTCTTGAAACAACATCAGAGCCATGTGCTGCATTTTCCAAGAGAAGGATTGATATAGTCACAACAGTCAATGCTGTTTAACATATATTGTCAGAAGTTTCACTATATACTTTTCTCTTAGCAGGGAGCGCTTCAGGCTATCAGTAGTTTCTGTATGCAAAGCAGGGTTTCAGTTGCCAGTATACACTGCAAACAACCAGGTTTGGGGTCAAGAGAGTCGGTATAGCCACGGACATGGTGCTATGCCTAAACTCAAACCCTGCAGCTCGGTACAAGTGATGAGATTACATGGAGCTCTGCGCTGGTGTGGCTATACCAGTTCCAGTAAGAAATGTTCTTAAAGCTTGCATGAATAGTTTTGCTGCGTTACGTTGTTTGTGTGCCCCGAATTCACAGTTTTTTAAAACAAAGGGTTTGATGAACAAGGTTTATAATTTTTTATCTTCTTTCTTATTGCAAATATAATCTGAAATTTATAAAAATTTGTTACAAGCCTTTATTGTCTGGCTGTATTAAATCTTTATGTTTCAGAGTCTTTCTTTAGTAGGGTTTAAGGGAGAAGGCCTAGGAAGTAGACCAACATAATTCCTTCCATTTAGTGTGTAACTGAGACAGAGACTTTGAGTGGCTTGTTTGAAAGCTGTGATACATGTGGAAACAATGCTGCAGTCTTTATCTTAGTTTCTATGTCACAGAGTTTCTGAGGGAATAGAAAAAAAAGTAGTGATCGATGTATCAATAAAACTATTCCTAAAATGGACAGCTCCTGACGTCTGTCTTTTCTGGGTGTATTTTATCCATAAATAAAAGTTAATTGTGTCACTTCAAAACACTGTTTCTGGTGAGTATCACAAGTTAGGAAATACGGTAAATGGAAAGACCAAGAGATATGTGTATATGCCTTGATGGGAACTTCTCAGGCCTGAGGATTATTGTGCTGTGATCAGAAGTCAGTTTTCCTAAAGACAGGACAATACTTCCTTTTCAGTAAAACTTTGAGACTTTTTTCCTCCTTTACAAAACCTCTAGAAATGAATTAAAAAACTCAAAGTCTCTCATATTTTAACTGTTCCACTTTTGCTGCTGCTAATTCTGATAGCTAGTGCAGAACAGAGCACTGAAATAGCTTTGAAGCTTATTTACTTAACTGAAAACCAGATATCATGCCACCAGAAAGATAAGTGAAAGAACCATCTTTACCTGTAACTAACCACGCTCATCAAGGAAAGAAAGAATCAATCCTACAATGCCATGTCAAAACAGCTGTAAAATTATTGAATGATAATTGGTTGTATTTTTCAAGTCTGAATATCTACGTGAAAATTTGTATACATTACTTAATTTGGATATTCTGTTTTCTTTGAAAGGTTGAATACAATGATGACTGCTGGGTTATTATCTTGGTTTTCAATATGTAACATGACAAGAACCAGAGAAGGCTGAAACATGAAGTGGTACTGTTGGCTCAATTTTGATTTGACACTACTTAAAAAATAATTTCTTCAGTGGAACATTCTTTCACAGACATTTCTATAAGTGTGAAGCTTATATTGGTCTGATTATACACCTTGTATCACTACAATGTCTAAGGAATTTGGTCACCAAACACTTAAGGACTGAAAGCTACCCTCAGCTCATGAATGTTTTTTAAGAATATAACTCAATATGGATAGGTATTGAAGTACCCAGCTCAGTTCATGGAGAATTATAAAAGCACCTGGGGATGTAGGACAAGAAGGTGAGAATAGAACTTACACTAGACTGTAGCTCAACTCCAAACATTTAACAAGCAAGTAGGTTTTTGAGAAAACCAAATACTAACAATTGAAAAACAAATTGAACCTGCTGTTTAAATTTCTGCTTTCAAGCAGAAATAGAAATGGATGTGCTAGATGCTGCTGGCAGTTATTTTCTCACAACATTATCATGTTTGGGACAAGGTAATTTAATGAAGATTTCACAAGAACAACTACTTCTGTGTGATCTACAAATAAGTTTAGCCAATGGTTTTTTAAATTATTTAGATAACTGACGTTTATATTACATTTTCAGTACAATTGCGTATGTTAATTTCTGTCAATATTTCTATTAAGTACTTGCATGAAAATCAAACTATCTTTTTCCTGCTTCTTTTCCATCCTAGGAGAGAACTCTGTTTACCGTGCTGGTAGGATTTGTTTGTTTCTTCATGTGGTCATTTGTTTGCATAGGTGCAGCTAAGGATGTCTAGGTTATCATTTCCAAAGTAAAATATAAGAGAAAGGCTTTGAGCTGAAAACTGCACATTTGTTAGTGGGTAAGTGAATTCACAGGTGAGGTTTATCACTGAATTCCCCTATATGGAGAGATTCACTACTCTCACAAGATTTCCTTTGCAATATGCTATTTTATTGTTCCAGTGGGAAGCAACCTAAGACAGTATTATGGGCCACAGGAAGGCAGGATATCTTAAGCGGGTCAGTCACAGAGGACTTTGAATTGCTTTCTATAGTTAGTTAAGAGCAAGTGAAGGGTGACCTACATAGCTGAGAGAATTCTGGTGTTTATTTGAAGTAATTGGAGCTTTTCAGGATATATGTCTCAGTAGCTAGAGGGAAGCTAAAATAATTAAGTCTAAATCTTGTGTCTAGATCTGTGTCCAAAAGCACAGACTACAGTAATCTCTTAAGAATGTAAGGGGTAGATACTTTGTGTTCGACTATTTTTTATTGCGATGTTTGATGCAACTCCTCACAGGAATAAGGAAACCAAAAAGACCACAAGATTGTAAACCAACTTAATGATGCCCTCAGCTGTGAGGCTTATTATGGAGAAGATAAATCTCTTTCAAATGCTATTTCTACTTGCATCTATGGCTACCTGGCTATCCTGTTGATTTTAGTGATAGGAATCACCAAAAAGCTGCAGTAGATATCTGAAATGATGGAACATGGGGTTTGTATTTCACCTCTTGATATCCCACATCTTTTTCTATGTGTCTTGTGATAAGTAACGTGAGGGCCTTGGGATTCTTGTGAGACAGTAAAAAACAGCAGCCCATGCTTTACTGTATGTAATTTAAAGAGGAAAAAATATAAAATTTCTACTATTTTCTCAGAGTCAACTGGAGGAGTCACATAAAAATTTGGGGTGCAAATATCTAATGTAATAGAATACTACACAGAAATATGACTGCACTTAACCCCTGCCCGCACACCAAATCAGTCACCTATTAAAGATTGTGTAGGTCTCTATTTCTTTAATTATGGCTGCATATCTAATGATTCAAGATTTTGTTAACTTGTTTGTCATTTTTGCTTATTTCTCTGTTATCACATTAGAAAAGGAAGACAGATACAGTATTGCCCAATACTTTCCAAGAGATCCATATTATAGAACTGTGAGGGATCCAAAGGTTGTATTGAGAATTATCTTTTATGATGAATTTTAAAGAAGAACAAGATAGGATAATTAGCTACATATTCATAAAATATTTAATTTTAAACGAAAATGTTTTGGAAGCCTTACTAATCATAATGTATGCCAATTTGAATGCTACTTAAGTTCCGAGAACTGATTTGAACACATTTCTCTGAGGTTTTTGTTAACTTTTCACATTGATAGGCCTTTTTGTGATCTTTATGATACTTTATCTTTTAAAGGGCTACAAATAAGAATGACAAAATAGGCATAATAACAATAAAACCTTGAAAATATCAAATATAAGGAAATATTATAGATTATTTTTATTGTGATTAAAAACTGTTACATTAATATTCTTTATTAGCTTTCTTCTCCAGTTAAAAATTGCATTCAATAAAATCTACATATGACTTATTTTTATTCTTATAATTCTAATTGAAAGAGAAAAGTAATATAAGTCAGGTCACTGTTTGTTAATTCATGCCTTGAATGGTGGCTATTGTATGTAACATGTCTGTTTTTTGAGGATTACAGAGCTGTTTGGCACAGCCATAATAAGTGACCCTGACATTATCTCCACACTATTGATGTTTCAGATGCGACCATAGCTTTGTGAGAAAACGGAGCAGTGTATAAGTGTGCACAGGAGTTTCCTATTGTATAATTTTATCCTGAAAAAAGTCTTCACAATGTATTTGCAGTCAGTCTTTCATACTGGTTAAATATGTAGATCAGGTGTCTTGGACTCATATTTTGCCAAGAGATTTGTCAAAACTTGAAAACTTTGTAAGTGTGGGGTTTGTTCTGTTCTGTATTGTTTTGTTCTGGTTTGGTCTGGTTGGTTTGAGTTTTTTTCCTTCCTCATTAAAATCTGGCTTTTAGATTGGCTTTAGCAAAGGAGTGACTTACCTCACTCACGTGGACTTGAAGACTGAATAAAAAGGTTAATATAAGGAGAAATAGCTTTGAACAACCATAGATGCTCCCAATTTATTAATGTAAGGTAAAGTGGCTCAATTTCACTCACTGGGAATACATTTCAATTTAAAACCACACAAACTCCCCCCAAATTAACAACGAAACATCAAAATTTTTACAATTTAAAAGAAATATGCTTATGTTGCAGTTTAAAAATACAAGATTTGAAATTCTATTAATTTTCTATTACTACTTTAAATTTATGCTATTTGGTAATCTATCCTACACATAATTGCTAACATTTATGTGGACATAACATTGACTCACACTTTCTACCCAATGTGTAGAAAGTTAATTTTGGGAGGAGAAGAGGGAAGAAAATGGAAGTCAATATCCATTTCTACTCATGGATTCAGCCAGCTGTGCCATTTGAATTGTATTTTGGATCTAAGGGGCCATTCCATGGTACTCATGAAATTTCTATAGCTCAACCACTTTCAAAAGTCTCTTTAGTGCTGAAAGGAGCCCTTAAGCTTTACAATCCTGTTAAAGCCTTCATTTTCCACTCAGATTAACCTTTATACTTTGAATCATTGGGGTATTCATCCTTGCTTGAAAGAAAACTGTGGAAGCTATGGGAAGTAAGAGACAGGAGTTCATAGTTTTGAGGTTTGGCTTCTTTGTTTTAATGTGGGGGAAAAATAAACGTCTCTTTCTGAGCCCTACAAATAAAAATGCCTCATTCTATGGAAGAGACATAAACTATCAAATGTAATGAAATGTTTTTGTTAAATAATAAGCAACAGAAGCATAAAGAAATAAATATTTTTCTTAGAGGTAAAATATATACAACTATAAAATCATAAATATACTGGAGAATTATAATATGAATTTGTAAATTGTATGCAAATAGCTTGAAACCAGATCTACAAAGACATAAATAAAGCAACAAGACTGAAAGGTTTATATGTTGGCTTGTTTATAGAGTAGCACAAACATTTTTCTTTTTTAATTGGCAATTAATTTTCGGCAGCCATCTAGGTACTTTCATGTCAAATTACTTTCCCTATACTAAACAAGATTAGGCATCCAAGCAGCAAAGCACTTATGTGAAAAGTGAGAAACTGACTGTCAAGTAGATATTTTCCACATATAACCAATTAAAATGTTTCTTTTGTGATGAATGGATGTTGTAATTCCACATCTTGTATTTCCACTTTGGTCTGCACACCTGCCTAACTTCATGGTTCTAATGTCTGAAGATAGATAAAGGCAATACTGAGTTCTCTTACTGTTCCTCTTGCTCTTTAACTCCAGGACAAATGTGGCATACAAGCATCTGTTATTGAGGTCTGAGTCATTAATAATATATCCAACCAGTAATGCTGCCCATACATATTTTAGTTCAGATGAATACCCACAATACAATGGATGAATGTAAGCTTTTTAGCAGGTCATTGCTTTGATGATTTTTTTCCTTTTGCCTCACTTCAATATTTTTTCAAGATATCTCTACATTTAAAAGTAAGGCTACTGACACATAAGGTATAAAGTAATGTATTATTGATACTTTTCAAATGAATGACATAAAAAGGAAAATATTGATTTTAAAAAGATGTATCATTTTTCTTATTTCACAGAAGACTGATGCAGGTTCATGTGGCTATCAATATTATTTGAATTAATGCATATTCCTTACTATTGATTGCTTTAACAATGATTGTCATAACTGATTTATGGGCACTTAGGCATGTTAAATTTTTAAAAAGGCAAATATCAGATTTGTATATATAGATGGATTGGCCTGAATAAACAAGATTGCTAAATGTTAATGACACAGTGTTTGATGGAATTTACATTATAATACCTTATGTTCAATACTGTGTTTTAAAGTGCTATGGAAAAACCTCAAAGATTTCTTCGAGAAATTTTATTGTAGGACAGATTCTGTTACTGTCATTCATGGTATCTTATTCAAGAAGTCATACCTTTGATTTCAGTGGGATTTATTGTAAGTGAATAAAATAAAGAGAAAAGGCTAACTGTACCTTAAAAGTCAAGGATGGCACCTATTCAGCTGGAAGCTAAACAGAGAAAATGTGTGGGAGGGAGGAAAGCCAAAATTTTCAGGTGTCTTTAAGATGAAAATAAACCCAAGTCAGAAAGAATGAGCAGAACACAGTGATGGAGGTGAGTGTAAAGAATTTATGGTACACAGAAGAGAAATTCTGTATTTCAGAAGAAACACCTTGAATTACAGAGCAAAATCCTGGACAGCACAATACAGTGACTTGAACTCCACAAGTGCTCTGTTATAATGAAGAATCTATTTGTGGGACCATCTAGAAGGTTTATGAATTTGTTTTGCTGTGTGCATGTCTAAAGGACGAATATTGGTTCAAGTTGGACTCAGAAGTGTGCTAGAGAAAAAAGTAGGGATTCATTTCACATTAAGTTCAGTATCTATAAGGTTGTTGCTAGTTTTCTAAGCTGAATCAATTCACCCACACATAATAAATGGGGAAAAACACTTGAAGGACAATGCATCTAAACTTTAAATGGGTTTGCAAAATAGCTGATGCTTTTGAACCATTTTTTCTTCCCATTGACTGGAAAGGGAAACCAAGATGATTACTTTAGCTTTACCAGATTATGTGGTAAATATTTCAAATTAGGTGAAATAAATCTCACTTATTTGGAGAGTGCTTATAAACATCCCAGTAAGTAAAAATGTCTGGATTCCATTAGGACTCAAGGAAATTAAGGATGACCAGGGTTTAAGTGAGAAGCCAGCATGAGAGTCTGCAGTATGTCCATCAAGGCCATTTCACTAGGATAGTTTCCACATTTGCTCGACACCAGTTAACCAATCTATCTGTCAGAAGAAATCTTGAACTTAGCAGGGGAACACTTAAGGAACATTTTGTTCCATCCAAACCCTAACTGAGAAAATAACTTTTGAGCTTATCTTTAATCATGTCAGGATCTTTCTGACTTAATTGTATCATGCTGTATTTAGAGATAGGCATGCTGTTTGTTTGGTTCATTTATTTGCTTTGGTTTTGGTTGTTTTGGTTTTCTGAAGAGACATACCCAAAAATTTGATCAAGGGAAGAGCATTAGGGTTAGGGAAAGAGCCTGGTTAACATTTTAGCTATGTGTTTTTAAAAAGATAATACCTTACCTCAAAATCATGACGGGCAACTATCCTAAATTCACATGGGATTTAACTGTGAAAATAGTTATTGCAGTTACAGACACACAAAATGTCTAGACTGCCTTTATGTCAAAAACATTTGAAGGTTTTTTTTTTTTGTTGTTAGCATCTCTTTTAATTACAATTACAATATTTCTAATGCATAATTACTTCATATTTAGAGTTCAATTTCATCCCACTCTTACCATAGTTGCAACAAAGCAGCTGCCATCTGATAATCCTTGCGATGCTCTGAGTTCTGGCACTCTTTTATGACCCAGATTTGGATTAAATAGATGAAAAAGAAACACAGCATTATTTTTTTTATTCATGACTTATTTACTATGTAATTGCATAGTAAGAGCAGCACAATTACAAGAAAATCAGGTTTACTTATCTCAGTTAAAAAAAAGTAAGACATTCTGCAGCTAATACTGTTAGAATCATAGTAATTACACTACAAAAGTTAAATATTTATCATATAATTAGAAGTATGTATTGTAGGTTTTATTTAGTAGAAGAACAGACTCACAGAGACTGTCACCTTAGTTTTTAAACTTCTACAGCATTTCTTGCTAGGATTAAGAAAATGTTATCGTCTGTCATATACTCATACTGTACCTTTCCCACACAACGGATAAATTAATCCTTGCAATGTATTCAAGGTCTACACCAGAAAAAAATATAATAGCCATTGGCAAAACATGTTTAGAAGATAGTCTTGAAAGCTGGTGGAGTGATTCAGTAAAGCAGTTTGTTTCCCACTACTCACAGACTTTTTTCTTGTCTCTTATTCTGCTTTTATGTCAACTTCTAGGCTAAGGAACCTGAAAGCATCTCTTGCACCCCATGATCATATATTCACACTGGCTGTATCCTAAATTTATGTTAGGTGACACATGGGTGCATTTCACTATGTATTGTTGCTGCTACTATTAGGTGTTTTCAACCAGCTTCCACAAAAAATAAATTTTGAGAAGATCTGGATTAGATAGCATCCATAGCCTGCTCTAAGAAGAGTGGGATACTGGGGTAAAAGAGTAAGTCTAGATCTAGCCCAAGACCTTGAGACCACTATAGCTTATCTTATCTGACTGTGAAACACGGACAAAAATACTTGTCTTTTCTCACAACATGAAGACAGGAAGACAGCTGTATCAATACTAGCAGTACTTACCGGTTAGAAGTAAGAAAAGCTTACTTATTTGTACATGTTATTACTCTAGTAAGGTCCTAAAAGGCTACAGTAATAGAAAACAGGCAAATCTCAGAGAGGCCTTCAGTATATCCCCTGAACCAATCTATTCCTTACATCTGAAAGACTCTTACCATGTAAAGTCTCACACAAAAATTACAAATCCATTAATACAGCATTTCTATCATGCTGCAGTCTTAGATAGTTTATACATCCTCTCTGGAGGACATTTTTGTCCCATCTGCCACAGGAACTGCCATCTGAGGAATATCAAAAAGTCTCATTGAAAAAGTAGTTTCTCTATGGATAATGACTTACAAGGAAGAGGTATATTAGCCCTTCAAAAGGAAATCTTCATGACTGATGAGTGAAATGCAATTTGCTATTGATGTTAATAGTGCAAATGTGAAGTAAATGGGTTTACTGGACTTTAACTGGGAGTCTCCCATGTATGCTGTAAAATTTCCTAAAAGTTACTTTTCTGAAACCACATCAGTACAAGGTAAGAAAATACTACCTCCACCTTCCTGGTGTGACTATTATCAGCAAAGCCTTCATACTTTCATGTGCCAGAGCACCTCGGAGAAGGAAAAGAGTTATAAGATTCATTAAACTATCATTATTCACTGGCACAGTGATGTTACATACGATGGTCTTTACTCTGGTGATGATCTAAGCTATTGTGCTTGGCTTCACATTGAAATAGGCCAAGATTATCTATTGGAGCAATAGATACACTTCAGAGGAAAAGGAAATAACTAGTTTCTGATGGGTAAAAATTTCTTAAATCATATGAATTTGTCTGTGATGGTGTCTTGAGATGGCCTATAGGAAATCCTGGACATAATTGATGGAAACCTGGAAAACAACAACATTTTGTTTTATGAACTGAAAATGCAAATCAAAAAAAAAAATTTCTGAGCACCAGTTAAACAATGGTTCTGATAACAGCAATGTATGTTATGCTTAAAATGTGCATCCATTCTGATTACTAAAATGTGTGTAATTTTTGAATTATAGATGGATTCAGGCACACAGAAAACTGTCCTTTTTTTTTAGTCAGAAGAAAAAAGTAAATCCATACAGACTTTATAGCATGAAGAGACATCAAGACAGTCTTGAATGATGACATTAATATTTTTTATTGCTCTTGGCACTTTGCTTAGTACACAACCTATCCTGTTTGCCTTTTTGTCACAGCTACATTATGCTGATATGTCTTGATGATGTCTGTGGTTCTGATACCATTCCAAAGACAGTTTTAATTGTATAAACATTCAGAACAGTTATTTTTGTTTTGGGCTGGAGTCCATAGTTATTTTCAAACCTGCAAACACATTACACTTTGCCAGTCCAACTGAATCTTGCTCAGACATCCTGTACCAAATAATGCATGACCTCCTCGTTTCACAACATAAGGATTTAACATATGTTGTTTACAGTTATATGTTACCTTCACCATTATAACACTCAGGGGAGTGAGGGGTTTCATAGTATATGTTTTAGAAACACTGAGGTTTTCTGCAATTTCACCTTCTTAAGCAACCTCTGACAAACCTGCCATGAGATTACAAGGAGCAGCGGACTCTGGATAAAGCTCAATTTTATATTGCATTGCTTTTACTTGCAAAGGAATTCAAATAATAACTTCTAAATTAAACAGCTGTGGAGATGTTAAGGTATTCTCCATGGACTCTGTGCTGTCGTCTGCAAGCTGATGATTCTGGAATTCTCAGGTATTGTCCCCATGAGGTGCTTTTTGCACTGACCTGTACATCTTTTCTGTGTATGTCCCAGTTTCTTTGCATAGTGTTTGTCCTTGAACCAACAATAATTGGCACTGTGAGACTGTGTTTCATAATAAAAATATACAATCTGTAATGTTCCCTACACTGTACTTCCTGCTCTTCTCCTGGAGTATTTGTTGCTAAACAGGTTTTCTGACACTGTTGTTACCCTTTGCCATCTGCAGTAGCAGTCCAAATTAAAATAGTAATACCAAATATATATATTATGGTGAAAGCAATCACAATTAGTAGATTAGTTATGTTTTCTTAATTTTGCTTGCTACATGTGATATGTCCCTTCAGACTTAAGAACTGTCCTTTAACTTTTCATCACCTGTCTACTGCAAATGGATTTCTTTAATTCAGCAACTTATTAATGGCTGGGGTTTATGGTTTTGTTTTCTTTAACCAGTTTGTAAACGTTCTACAATCACTAGCAACTTCTGAAGTAAGACAAATTTCTAGAATTTCTGCAATTTCATCATTGCTTTAGGACTGTGTTTTTGTGAAGCAGCAGAAGGTATGCAACGATGTTTAGGTTCATCTCCTAAAAGTGCTACCTTTTTCTCATCACTAATGTAATTATTGACTATATCCTGTTACATTCTCTCAGTATAGGTGCTTCAGTCTTCTACTGAGCTGTCCATGCCGGTTTGAGGCAAATTTGGAGGAAAATATCCTCTGATAGAAGGCAAGTTACAGCTGCCCCTTCCCCACCATGTTCGGGAAAGAAAGCTTCCTCGGGGGAAAGTGAAAGAGATGAAAAAACCTATTTATTTAACAAACACACAGAAAAAGAATAATAATGTTAAATAATAAAATCTCTCACTGTGAAGAGAAAACCTGGGAAGATTTTAGAGTCTTTCTGTGGGTGTGGTCTCTCTCGTCCTCTTCGGAGCTGGGGTTCTGCTTGGGCCCCTCCAGGCCTCCCAGACTCTGTCCTGGTGTTGTTGCACAGTTCCAGAAGAATAGAAGAAGACGGAAAAAAACAAAAAAGAGAAAAAAGAAAGTTTAACTCTCCGTCTCTCTTGAAAAAACAGAGCTGAAAAAACTGGCCGAAAAANCTCTGATAGAAGGCAAGTTACAGCTGCCCCTTCCCCACCATGTTCGGGAAAGAAAGCTTCCTCGGGGGAAAGTGAAAGAGATGAAAAAACCTATTTATTTAACAAACACACAGAAAAAGAATAATAATGTTAAATAATAAAATCTCTCACTGTGAAGAGAAAACCTGGGAAGATTTTAGAGTCTTTCTGTGGGTGTGGTCTCTCTCGTCCTCTTCGGAGCTGGGGTTCTGCTTGGGCCCCTCCAGGCCTCCCAGACTCTGTCCTGGTGTTGTTGCACAGTTCCAGAAGAATAGAAGAAGACGGAAAAAAACAAAAAAGAGAAAAAAGAAAGTTTAACTCTCCGTCTCTCTTGAAAAAACAGAGCTGAAAAAACTGGCCGAAAAAAGCAAGAAGGGTGTTTCCTCCCGCTCCGCTCCTCACAGAAGCACACAGAGCGAGATAGCAGTGTCCTTGGAGCACAGAACTGCTTTGAAAAAAGTTCATCTGGCTTTTTTTTTTTCTCTTGCATACAGTTTTAAAGGCACAGAAAGGCAAAGAATTCATATCTGGGCAATATGGGATACAACATCAAAAAGTCACCTCAAGACACCGTCAAATGAGAATCTTTTCCCCAGGCAGACAGTTTAAGTCCCTTTTCCTTCTGTGTCCGAGCTGCACTGCACCAGTACTGCAGGATGTGGTTTTAACTTTACTTTTGATCTCCAAATGATTTGTCTTTTACTGTACACATAGAATAAGGTCTTGTGTTTGTCGGTGGTTTTTGTGTCTTGCTTGCTTGTGGCAGAGAATCTCAAATAATAGTATGTATTACCTGTGTAGGAGTGCACACAGTGTGTGGCTATCGCAGTGTTGTAATCCCTACAGCATATGTGACAGGCAGATAACTCCGTGACTCTTGAAACAAGGTTGGTGCTTTGAAAAGACGTTCATTTCACAGGAGCTTGTGTTATCCAAAGTGAACACCAAAGTTGTGTAACAGATAGTAGATATTAACAAATATCCAATACTCTCCTGCATCTAACTTACAGAAGAAAGTGCGTGCTACAGTTTGCCTTTTTTATATTTACAGCCCGAAAGGTGTTTTATCTGTAACTAGAAACCACTTTGAGATTATAAGGATAAGCTATAAGGACTAAGCTCAACATCAAAATAATGAACTATGTTTTATGTAGGCTTATATCTTAAAGGAAGAGAGAAATATCCTAGTCATATATTTTGCACTTATTTATTAACACTGAGAGATTCTATATGAAGCATCGTGCTTACTCACTTCTCAACCTTTTTCTGAGTGTGAAGGAATATTTGGGTATAGATTAACAGTTTTAATTTTCAGGAACAAACTGGTTTTGTGGAATTGCTGTATTACAAAGGATGTGTTAGCATGTCAGGTTTCTGAGAGAGGGGAGCATGTGGATAATTGTTCAGACATTTAATAATTAAATACTTAATAAATAGAAATAAAAATCTTCACCTCTCAAAAAGTTACCTTTCTTAAGAGAAGAACTTAGCTGCAAAAGAAAGAGGTCTAAATGGACACTGCCATCAAGTAACTAGGCTAGTTAGTACTACGTAGTATCATCAGGAGTATTTGGGTCTCCATATTCAAACAAAGGAGGCTAAATAGGGAGAGAGCTTTCTCCAAACAGTGTCTGCAGAATGTAGGGGTCTGGTTAACACTATCTCTACAGTATGTCATAAACATGATTCATGTAAAATGCTTAGAGAAGATGTCAGAAAGAAAAAAATCCTTCCTTCTCTCTTCTTTCTTTGTCTAGTTCTATTTTTTCCAACTGAATAGTCCAAGTCTTCATTTGAGAGCATTTTTATTCCTTTTACATACATAAATGGCTCACACATTGCTTACCTGCATATTTTAGAAATGAACACTCAAAGTGGTATTAGTGACCTATGGATTTTTTTTCATATAATTGAGTAGAGGGTTCAAAACTTACTGTGAAAAGGAAACATCTTCAGAACTGTCAAGTTTTTTTGTTCATGTTTGGGCTATATGATGTCATGAATCATTAAATTATAGAATGGTTTGGGTTGGATGGGACCTTTGAAGGTCACCTAGTCCAACTCCCCTGCAATGAGCAGAGACATCTTCCAGTAGACCAGGTTGCTCAGGGCCCTGTCCAACCTGACGAATGTTTCCAGGGATGGGGCATCTACCATCTCCCTGGGAAACCTGTTCCAGGGGTTCAACACTCTCAATGTGGAAAATAGCTTGTAGGAGGATCTCTTCCATGAGTTTTCCAGGCACAGAAGTGAAGCTGACAGGTTGATAGTTCATGGAATCACCTGTTCTACCATTTTAAAGATGGGTACAATTTTTCATTTGTTCCAGTCATCTCTGACTTCCACTGACTGCCATGATTTTCAAGTATGATGGAGAGTGGCTTGGTAACTACACCAGTCAATTCCCTCAGGACTCTGGGATGCATATCATCAGGTCCCATAGATTTAGGTACATTCATGTTCCTTCACGTGGTCATGAGTCTGGTCTTTAGTTACAGTGGGAGAGACTTTGCTCCCCCAGTCCCTGTTTTGCAGTCCATCCACTTGAGAGGTATAGGAAGAAATGTTGCCATTGGAGACGGAGGCAAAAAATTTGTTGGGTACCTCAGTGTTATCCCAATCCATTGTTACCTGTCTGACAGTCTTACTCATCAGGGGTAAATGCTTTCTTTGGCCTTTCTTTGGCCTTTCTTTTCTGTTTGACATACTTGTAGAAGCCCTTGTTATTCTTCAGAACTCACTCCTTACCCATCTAGGCACAGGTTAAAAGGAAGAAGATCAATTTTTGATAATGAGTTTATTGGAGACACGAATTAGTACACAAACTTCTTTTATTTTTCTAGGGATCTGAGGATAAGCGGGGTAAAGCACTGGTCTTCTTTCTGGGGAAAGGTGGAAAGCATCTTGATCCACTGCATATCTATGAATCTCATTAAATGTTGACCTGTATCTTGTTCAAGTACTCATACATGAGTTTATGTTTTTATCTAAGGTACTCAGTAACCAAAACCTCCCATTTTAAAGAACAGTTACAAAACTAACTTTTGGAACAATGGCAAGAGAACATCCAAAATGAAAATGAAGAAAATTTAAAAGTTATTTTGTTTTATTTGTAATTATTTTAGCCAAACAAGAAATCTCCTTCCCCATTCATTCCATAGAGTTTCTCTATTTTAGACCAGAATGATACACAAGTAGATTTAGAAGTTTTGAGATTTTCCTTTGAATACCTATTCAAACATCCCTCTGAAGACCAGTCTCATGGCTGGACTCTCATTCAAGTCAATATGGCAAGTAGCCCATGTCTGTCTTTTTTAGCTGTGAGAAGCTTCTTTGCTTCTTTCTAAGAAAAGACTTCTTATTGTGTGATCACATGAAGTAAGCCTATTTCCATAGGAGTTGAAGACTCTCTTACAGCCATGTGAAGGCTGATTATAACCACTTTGAGAAATCTGCCTTAGATTTCTAATAACAACATCCAGTTCCTCCTTTGTAAAGGAGAAACACAAGAATTTTATTTTCTCAAAGAAAGGACACTTTAAGATTTTTTTTTAACCTTGGTTTTGTTTTATCTGTATCTTCATTTATAAGACGATCTGAAAACATTTTAACAGAAGACGCTAACATTTTAATTGATGATCTGGATCTGGGGTTTGAACAGACAATGCTAAGTTGGGTGAGAGCACTGATCTGCTGGAGGGTAGGAAGTCTCTACAGAGAGACCTGGAAAGACAGTCAATGCGCTGAGGACAATTGCATGTGGTTCAAGAAGTGCTGGGTCCTGCACTTGGGTCACAACAACTCCAAGCTGAGCTACAGGCTTGGGGAGGAAAGGCTCAAGAGCTGTTCAGCAGAAAGGGACTTGGGGGTGCTGGTTGACAACTGGCTCAATACGAGCCAACATGTGCCCAGATGGCCAAGAAGGAAAATGGCATCTTGGCCTGTATCGAGAGTAGTGTAGCCAGCAGGACTAGAGGGTAGTGATCATCCCCCTGTCCTTGGCATTGGTGAGGCTGCACCTCAACTACTGCATTCAGTTCAGGGCCCTTTACTTTAAAAGGGACATTGAGGTGCTGGACTGTGTCCAGCAAAGGGCAACAAGGCTTGTGCACAGATTGGAGAACATGTCTTATGAGGAACAGCTGACGGAGCTGGGTTGGTTTAGTCTCAAGAAGAGCAGGGTCCGGGGAAACATAATTTCTCTCTACAATGCCCTGTGAAAGGAGATTGTAGTGAGGAGGGAGCTGGTCTGTTCCACCGTGCCTGCAGTCAGGAGACTATAGGAAATGGCCTTCAGCTAAGACAGTGGAGATTCACATTAGATACTAGAAAAATTTTTTCACTGTTAAGGTGGTCAGGCATTGAAATAGGTTATCCAGGGAGGTGGTAGAGTCACCATCCCTGGAGGTGTTTAAGAGGCCTCTGGATCTGGTACTGGGCGATAAGGTTTAGGGGTGATAAGGTTTAAGGGTTAGAGTGGTAGATGTATCCTGGTTCTGGCCAGGACAGGGTTAATTTTTGCAATAGCCAGGAGGCAGCATGGCTAGGACCCGAGTGTTTTCCTATACCACCTTATATAATCTTCCAGGAATGGGGAAGGGGTTCCTCCCAGGTCGGGGTAGCATGGTGGGGCTCCCTTGATGTGGTAGTGAGCATTTGCATGTGAATCATTCGCCTCTCTTAACACCTTTGTTATTAACAACCCATGACGGTAGCAGTAGCACCTTTATAGAAGAAGAAGTCCAAGACAAAATCAGCTAAGTTAGTGAGGGATGAAGAGGAAGTGGGGCCCTAACAACAGGAAGTAGAGGCAGGGCCATAGATTGTCACCTGATCCCTATCCCTGAGTGAGCAGACACGGAAAAAGATTTCAGCTACAAGTTGGGTGAGCCTCTACTGACCTGGCTGCTCTAACGCTGAGATATTGTGGCCTATGATATAAACTAGATGGTGGTGAAGACAAGCAACTGGAATCCCCGTCCCAGTATGCAGGCATTGACAAGGGGATTGGGAAAAGTACAGGAACTCTCAGCCTTTGGGGGTGACTCCTATCAAGAGTGAGGGAAAGGTATTTTCTCAAGGATGGTCTGTTCTTGCACAAAGATGAATGGAACACCATGGAGCAAGGTATCCAGTACCTGAGAGAATTACCTCTGCTGGAGGTATTCTATAAGGATTCAAAAAATGAGCAATCCACTATAAATGCAGGTGAAGTCACCTGATTGGTTGTGTACACAAACCATGTGGTGGAACGTTCTACAGGGTGTGCCATTGCCATATGCCAACTTCTTGGCAATGACATCGTGGAAAGAAGGAGAACAAAGAGTGGCTCATTTGGTTACCAAACTCAGCTATATGAAGAAAATATCTCTTTCCTGATACAGCCCTGCTTCTTGTCCGGAGAAAGACTTGTTCAAGGATCTCCAGCAATTTAAAGCAGGGTCCCACGCCGCACCCGTGCAGAACAGAGTCTCTGCTATTGTGAAGAGGTGCCCCCCTGTTTGAGATCATCTAGAATCTCTCTAAATCACAGAGAGAAATGAGATTCTCCAGATCACAAGTTTTCTTTTAAAACATTTAAGAAGAATGGTTCTCCATTGACTGCAGAGGGAGCCAGGAAAACTAACTTAAGCTGCACACTTAAATTTCAGATGTCTTTACATGGGAATAATCTCTTCCCATGAGTGAAAGATTTCTTAAAGACTCTTTTTAAATAGGGAAAAAACTAAGATCTTTCTGTGCTAGAGGTATTATTAGGCCAACTTAATAGTCTTCAAGTTATTTTCATCTTATTATCTTGAAGGTATTGTCAAAATCCAACCTGCACCTACCATACCACAAATGCAATACTATGGCAAGTGGGACAAATATATAGTACTGAATAAGTTGTTAATACATGAATAAAGTAAAAATTGCATATTTTAAAGTTTGTTCTCTTTCAAGAGAATTCTAGATGTGAGATAGTTAATAACGAACTGCAAAGATTAATAGCAAACTATATCTATGTCAGCATTTTTATGTGTGGATTTACTCCCCTTTAAAATATCTAATAGACTTATATTAATCACAATCCCCCCCCCTTTTTTTTTTCTATTAAAAATTCACATGGAACTGGCAGATAGGAGACTACCTGCAGAGAACCTGCACCTCTCCGAAATGGCAGCTAAAATTGAAGTAGGACACTCTAGTGATCTCACATGGTGCTTGTGTTCAGGCAACTGAACCATGCTATTACTAACTACCCCATGACTGAAGTCATGGAAGAGCTGATGGAATTATAAATCATTTTCCAAACATATTAAATGTATTTTGTTTTGGCACAGTCAAGCTTAAGTTTTTACTTTCCTTCTTTGAGTATTCAATTACAAGATTTATATTGGCAATTAAAAGTTAAAACCCAAAAATATTTGGTGTATCTGCTTAGCAACAATGAGCCTCCATGAACCAAAATTATCAGAGCACAGATTATCAAATACAGCCTGAATTTACAATCACTTTTTGCACATAGTTAATAAGCATTCACGGTAAAGGAACATCCACCCTTGAAATCACTGATGAAATATATCTGTAAGGTCAGATGTGGAGTATTTGCAAATGTAGTGTATTTATACGATAAGTAAACAGCTACAGAGTGCTCTTTCCCACAGATTGGACAGAACATCTAATGCAGAATCCTGCCTTTGATGCAATAATTGTATCACCTGAAGACATGAAAGAGAATGAGCTTCACCTGAGGAGACATGCAAATGGTTCAGATTCTGGTCCTAATTGCTAATGAATCAATTTTCATTGCAAAATTCAGAACAGAATGTTTGCAGTACATCTTCTGAAGCTTTGTCAAGTCACATTTTAACTTATTTACAATATTGTCCTGGGAAAATTATTTCGTATACTGACATATACATTCATATACAATACAATATGTAGCCACATGCTCTGTTAGTCAGGAGCTACATTCAATCTTCTTATTAGCTCTGATACTGTATGTTGAAACACTAGTGCAGTCGACATGTTGCTTAATTGCTGTCTAAGTCCTAATAACCTCAAAGAGAATAAGAGCAGCTACTGGCAATTTAACAGCACTAACATTGCAAGATGAATCTAGGTAATGGATATAACATGTGAGGGACCAGTGGGCTAATTTACTTAAAACAAAATGTGATTAAATGATCTGAATACAAAATATCTTCAGCAGGTCAGGTACTTCTATACCATGCAACAAACTGTTGGATGGATGCCCAAACCAGCTCTGGAAAGCAAGTATTTCTAAACTGTCAGTTCAGAAAACAGATGTATTACAGCCTGTAGCAAACTGTGCATTTTCCGAGGAAAAGGTGAGTCAGAAGTACTGTATTAAAAGAGTTGCTATGAAGCTCTGAGGAATGTGATCAAAGTAAGTTCCAAGTGGAGAGACAGAGGAAATAGGAAATACTGAAGTATGATTTGTCTGACATATTTAGATGTCCAGCTGAGAAGAGGTGGATTGTACCCTAAAGTGCCTATTTATTTCCTTGGAGTATAGGTGAACTATATATATATATAGATCTGGCATGATTCATTTGCATGCAGAAAGGACTCCTGTGCCAGTCAAGACACTCTAGAGTATCTGCCACAACAGTTCAGAGGTGTGACACACAGTCTTAGAAGGGCCAGTTCCCTGCTGCATTGGTAGCCATGGGCCAGATGGAAGATCTAGAACATCTCAGCTGGTATTACTAGCCTCTGTTGTAAAAGTAAATTCAAGCCCACAGTATAGGTGTGAGAAAATGAGATTGTATACATCCATATCTCAGTCTCTGAATATGAATATCTACCCTAGGGCTCTATTTCCAAACACTCGTTATATTCTACTTCCTTGTAGGGGAAGGGATTTTGTTATTCAAGAATCTTAGCGTCATTTCTATCCTAGATTAGTGACAGGTGCTACTGCTGAATGTGTACTCGTACGTGTTTTAGTTGAGAGAGGTGGGAGAGATAAATATATGAAAATCCAGTGCCTTTTGCTGAGTTTTTCTTGACTCCTATGTCCTGCAGTGATTTAGTATCTGAAATTTAACTTCAACATAATTTGATTTTAATACAGAGACAGGTCAGGCCTGAAACTGTATGAAAACTACTATGCCTTCTGGTATATGTAGCCCAAAGCAGCAGATAAAGAGAAGGCTGCATTCTAGCTAAGCTTATTACTGCCCACTTGGGACTGATCTTCTCCATTTCCTGCTAGATTTTACCCAGTACAATGTGTGTCTCTGCATCGTGGTTTTTTTGAGTGTTTTGATGGGATAATTTTTTCAGATTGGAACAATGCTAAGATTGATTTATAATCCTTCTCAATAGAACAAAGTACCCAGAATTTAAGTGTAAAAGAACAGGCATGGAAAAATGGCTCAACTCAGGCCTGGAATATGCAGAACTAAAAAAAAACTTCTCAGCTCTTTGTAGAAATCTGGCCTGTCTCTTCACTAAGTTCTTATTTCTAGGAACTTTTTGCTGAAAAGCAGCACAAAGGAGATGGACTGCAACACAAAATTGTATATTTTATCAGTCCCACAGTGTCCAAGGAATATACATCCTTTACCTCCATTTATTAAAACTAAAAGACCTCTCCAATTCACAGACAATCATTAGTGGGGATGATAGATTTTTAATTACAAACTCTGATTTAATTCCATATGAATACAGTCCATTGTACTTGATGTAGGCAGTGACAGTGAGCTGGACAGCTGTCTCATCCCTGTGCTAGCAATATTACAAAATGCTTCATGAGTTGATTTTGCCTCTGTTCTCTGTAAAATGTGAATTATACTTACTTCTCTTCCAAGTGAGGGGAAACTGGAGATAAAGATTGAATTTTGGATGTTTTTTCAGCTTAAAAAGACAGGAAATGCTTGTATGTGTAAAACATTTCCCTTTGAATACAAATGCAGGGGCTCATCACTTACTAGTAAATAATGAGGAAAACTTGAAAAAATATATATATAGAATATGAAAAAAAATCACAGTAGTTCTCTTGAGAAAATGATTCCATTAGTGGTCCTGCCATCTAGGAATGAAGTGTAATCATTATCTGCTTATGTCAATCTTAATGTGGGTTGTATGTTCATAATGCAGTATTTCAACCTCCCTGTGTTTTAACTGCTGTGTGAGAATACCGTGCAGGATTTTAGCTTGAGATCTACTGTGTGTTGCCAACATTTCCTTAATTTACTAAGGCTTATAAAAGTAAGACATAGTTAAGTTGGCATGATTTCTCTGCGACTACTATATGGTGGCTACATTTTATCACCTTACTTTCCTCTAGGTGCTTACACACTGACTGCCTTAATAAATGTTCTAGCAATTTACTAGCTATTGAATTTAAACTTGCTGTTCTGTAATTTCCTAGATTGATTCCTGTGCTGTTTTAGTGGAGGCTATCCAATATTTTAGTGAATCCATTTCCCAGAAAGGAAAATGTAACACTCTGAATGCTCTTCAGCATCACCTTTTTTATCTCAGGTGTACTCTCATGATTCTCTAGTGTCAGTTTTAGAATATCTGTGCACAGTGTCAACCTCTGCTGTAGTTCTTGGTACTTGGTCCTTTTGAGTTACATTTTAATCAAAAAAAATTCCATTGAAATGCCTTCAGTCAGTCTAAATTGCCTAAATACTTGAGAAGAAAATGAAGCCTTAGGAGCTCTGGTTATGAAATTCTTCACTTAACTGAGTAAAGTGGGGTCACAAACTCTGAAATATGACAGCACTTGCCATTCTTTGTGGTGAACTACTTGTTTAATTTGCTTTGACACTGTATAGCATGTGAATAAATAATAAATAAAAATTAAATAATATTTTTTATATAAAAACTTTCTAATGGACAGTATGTTTTTTACAATTAATATCAGAGATAAAAAGTTGTGGTTCAGTTAAATGCATCTATATTCCAAGTGACTACCTTTTTTTACACCTCTACTCCAGGGAAAAGAGGCTTGTACCAGCTGCTGAGTAACAGAAGGTGATGAAAGGTTTAACACCAATAAAATACTTGTGTAAGGACATAACCTTATAGAAAAATAAAGGGGAGAAAAAAAAAGACATTTCAGGTACCTACTTATTTCTGTATTCCACTACAGATGTCAGCTACTGGTTAGTACCAGAACCTGCCAAGCTTTTCTGTGTTTCCACACACCCAGTAAATACTGAGTTCCTTAACTATGGACTTACTTGAGTGGCATTCCTGTTTGGTGAGTCCTAAAGGGCTATTCTTTTGTTTGGAAGTGGATTCAAGAGTCCAACAGATAATGTAACCTAAAGAACTCACTGTGAGAAAAGCTTCTTTCCGAAAAAGTTCCCTTTGCATAAAATCCTTCTGCTTATTATCAACAAATTCAGAAATGGTCAATTAGGGACAGGAAAGCAGAACCTTCCAAAAAAATCAAATTATTTTGATAGGTGGTATTGAACTTCCTCCAGTTGTATCTAATTTTTCTACCTCATTCACTAGTATATTCAAATGTGTGTGTGGATGGATACAATGGGAAATCTTATACGGATTTGTTGTTTCTAAGGCATTTAACATTAGAATAACCTCTCTTATGTCATTATTATCTTTTAGGGGCAATTTTGCTGCCGTACAAAATGCACAGAGCTAAAGATATATGTGGAATATTTAGGGAGTGAACTCTACGCAAGAACTATGGTTATTTATTACCTGATATTTTTATTACAATTGGCTTTTGTGGTTAAGCCTTTGGCCCATTCACATTTTCAGTGCTTCAATAAATACTTGTAACTCTATCTGTTATGTAAGAAGTTGGAGAAGGAAAGGAAAATAAGAAAGTTTAGTACTCACTCTTATATACCACTAAAACTCTTCCTCATCAGAAACAGCTAAAATATTATTTTTTCTCTCTGAGGAGCCTCTGGATGACAAATTTTTGCAGGTGTTTTGACTTCAAACATATGTTAGAGCTGAATAATGAAGATTTTTAATGATGTCTAATTTGGAAATAAGGATATCCCAAGGTCCATAGTATTAATTTACTAAGAACATGCAGAGGCTTTATATTTTTTTTAAGAAGCTTAGAGATACAGTTTGCATTCATCATAGTTATAATTACAAGGGAAAAATAAGCATGTAATTAGTGATGGACAACATGTTGGGTTTTTTTAATTTCAATGTTCATGTCTGCTTGATTTTGATGAAGAATGTTTGAGTGAAATGAAAAAGAGGTGCAAAAGTGAAAAATCATTTTGTTAATAAAATTTAGAAGGATATATTTCATTAAAGTAAAAAAATAATAAGAGGAAATCTGGCTAAATAATTATCAGAAGAGTCTGAATTTTCTGTTCTCTAATATTTTATTTTTTTACTGAAAGAGATGACAGGAAGAGAAAGACCCTGGGATAAACAGGAGTTTCCTGGAAGCTGTCACAGTAGCAGAATGGGTTCTATTCCCTTAAGTTTCTCTTTTAAGAAAGTAAGGAACTGTTTTGGGCAGCCCTTTTTAGGCCTCAAGCAACAAGCTCAAGCATACTTTTCAGATGTGAGAGACAGTGGTAATTTAGATTGGGATCATAGGTCCAGACCACCTTAATTTTTGCTTATAATAATAGTAGGGGAAAAGAAAAAAAAAAGGAAAGAGAAAAAGAAAAAGGAAAACAGAAAAAGGAAAAGAAAAAGAAAAGAAAAAGAAAAAGAAAAAGAAGAAGAAGAAGAAGAAGAAAAAGAAAAAGAAAAAGAAGAAGAAGAAGAAGAAGAAAAAGAAAAAGAAAAAGAAGAAGAAGAAGAAGAAGAAAAAGAAAAAGAAAAAGAAGAAGAAGAAGAAGAAGAAAAAGAAAAAGAAAAAGAAGAAGAAGAAGAAGAAGAAAAAGAAAAAGAAAAAGAAGAAGAAGAAGAAGAAGAAAAAGAAAAAGAAAAAGAAAAAAAAAGAAAAAGAAAAAGAGAAAAAGACACATCAGGGGACTGCAAGTCTAAGCTGCATGCTAGTGCCAAAAGGCACAGCAGCGTCTCTCTCAACTTGCTAGACTTGCCAAATTCACTGGAGTAACGTCCATTATAATAACATCTTCCAGCAAACAGCAGTGCAGGGTTGCTGCTGTCTGTGAAAACAAGGCAGCAATCCCTTAGAACAGTATGACTCACATGTAGGTTCTTCCCCAAACACACAAAAAATCCAATGACTCCCTCAGAAACTATCACACAGGAAAACGAAGTGCACAAAGTTGTCCTGTTTTCTAAATTTGTAAAGCATACAGTGGAGATACTGTACACAATACAAGATATTTTATTTAAAAAGCTCTTGACACTTAATCATATTCTTAGTGAAATTCATCGCTATGTAGATCTAAAAGCTGGCCCTTTAACAGTTAACTTGCTGCAATTATACCCAGTAATTAAATGAGTAATTGATTGGCCATCAGTGATATAAAGGAATAAGCATGAGTGAGCTCATGCTTATTGTAAGAAAACATTTGGCAGATAACACACACATTCTGCATGACCAGAAAATGCTCTGCTCATGGCTCCAAGACCCTTTAAGTTGGTATTTTACCAGCAGCCAGCTGACACCTATCTTTATTTCTTCAGGGTTTCACTCTCAGTCTATCTGTGGCAGTCTTTTTTAGTTTTATCCTATATGTTTGTTGGACATCTGAGGTCTTTCCATGAATTTGCAGTTAGTGGAAAGACAAAGAATCAGCATCTTAGTTTGCAGTCACTAATCTGTAAATGAGGCATGCTTTCTTCAGCCTTTTTTTTCCCCTATGATATGTCTATGTAGTTTTCATTAAATGATAATACAATAAAAACTAGAAAAAGTGCAGAGACTGGATCTCAGACCAATGATCTTCAGACTGGGCTCAGAACTGGCAGCCTTGAAGTCACAGAGATGCAGTTCTGAGTGAAGCATTTAATTTTTTAGGTAATGAGGCTGGTAAATCTTAAACTCTTGACTAGGAGAGCCTCACATCATGATTTTTGTGATGCTAGAGCCTGGACAAAATAGTTATATGAATAGTTTTGGGACTAGAAGCTTCAGGTTACATGTAAATTTACATAGATTCAGTTTCTGGTTGAAGGCATTGTACTCAATTAACTTGAATATAGCTTGTTTGCTGATAACCAGATTTCAAGTATCATTCCAATTAAAGGTAAAGCAGTAAAAAAAAAAGGCAGCATAATTTCTAATATGGTCAACACTTGGACTTCCTAATATTAAACATATTTATGCTTTTAATAATCATATGGCCTTTTCTGCTTTTGCTCTGAGACAAAATATGGTTTCAATCCTTAAGTGAAATTCAAAGTCAAAACAAGGTTAAAAATCTGTAAGAAATTGCCTTCTTGTACAACCGAAACCTGACGATTTTTCTCCGTCCTTGCCTTGGCACAAGCTTCTCACATCTATGCAAAACATGTTTGAGAAATTATCAAGTCACAGAGTTATTAAGTGAAACCATCTTGTGTTTACTTTGCATACATGAAAATATGCATCATCAGATGAAAACATGGAAAATAAACCAGACCAAGTTCCTACAGATTAAGCATCCTGTTGCAACTATTGATGTGTATTTTTAATTTTTTTATTTCTATTTTCTATATGAAAGCATCTTAAAAATGAAAGTTACAAAGCTAGAATTCTTGCCCATTATAGATGTAGTAATAACTTTCTAATTAGAGAATTCATTGCTGCACTGCATAATCAGCTTGTTGAAGACATGCATTATAGTAAAAGAAAAAAACAACCACTCAATAGTAACATAGCTGTCCCATTAAAGTCTTGATTAACTTTATAACAATAATGCAATATCATTATACTTTCATAAATTAGAAGACAAATTGGATATATATCAAGTAATGCTCTTGTATCTTTAGAAAAGGGTGCATGTTTAATTTAAAGTAAAATAACTCCAAAGACATTAATTTCTTAAGTAGGGGAGTAATGTATATAAATTCTACATAAATATATAAACTAAATATTTCAGCATCTCTACCGTATTATGTAAAGGTTTCAAAGAAAGATGTAATATATAACATAAATCACCATACACACATATATATGTATATATATATATGTCATATAAATGACATAGAGTAACATCAAAAGCAGTAGATATGAGCAATGGCAATTGAGATTATCTATTACAGATAGGCTGACCTGTCCAAGATGAGTCCTACTGCTCCTGTTTGGTCAGCAGGCACCTTTTACCATCTGCTTTACTTATATTGGCTCACTCTTTGCTATCATTATATAACAGACATATGGCCAGATGGCTATTTGGATCCAAAATGCAGCCTCAAAATCACAGAATATTCAAGATCAGATTAAAAACTCAGATTAGTTTATGGGACTTCTAAAACAGGACAGTACTGATAGCTAAACATACAGTTTGTATGGATATTTATTAGTAAGAAAACAAAGACAGGCTTCCATATAGAATTTTATATTTAATACCAAAATAACTGAATGAAATGTTCATAGGTTACACAGAACCTAGGGAAAAAGTTCTTAAAGACAATCTCAAGAAGACTATATATATCACTTTTACTCTCAAAACTCCCCTCATCCCACAAAAAAACCTCTACATCATTGCTCTGTAACTATTCCAATAATATTTTTGAAATTATATTGCATAATATCAACTCAGAAACTGAATAAAAAAGTGTTTTTCTTACAATCATTAGATAATAATCAACAAGTCATTTAAAGGACTGTGCACTGAAATTCAGTCTCAAACAGGCATATGACCATAAGAAAAAGACTGCATATATGAAAGGAAGGCTGGGTCAAAGGCCCAGTATATATCTGAAAGCCCACATGGCTGGCAATTTACTTTAAAATGTAGCCAATAAATATTTGTCCACTCGTGCTTCTATCCTCAGGAGAGCACGGGGTTCTAAAGTTTGATATGCTTTCTATTAAATTTGAATGGTATCTCATATATAGGATAGAAGGAAGTTCCCAACTTTCGGCTTGTATTAAAGTGAATATTTTCACTTTATTGTATTAAAGTGAAAATAAAGCATTTTATCAACAATTTCTTCAAGAAGAAATCTATTAAACTGGAAATCTGAATCACATTAGAGTAATAAAATATCTGTTAGCTATTTTTTTGTTGTCCCTTTCCCAGATTGTTCTGCAAAGCATTAATTCTGCCTTATCCTTGGAGAAATCACTTGGGTTTTTTTCCCCCTTGCTTTCAGCTCATAGAGATATCTTTGGGAGAAATTTTGTTGTTATTTAGATTTTTTTGGAAGTGTTACAGAACAGAAACCATGAGCTAGCTAAAAGCAATGGGATTCTAGTGAATAAGATATCACATCAGTATCCTAATCATTTCACAGCCTAAAGACAACTGCAGCGAAGCCAACAAAAGAGCAAGTAGAGCCTGCCAATAAGCCAGATGCTACTGCTGAAAAAGAAATTTCTACGGCTTAACATCTGGGCACTGTGAATACCTTTCAGAAATGAAGGAAAGAACGATTCTACACTGAGAGACAGAGAATGTGTATTAAAACATGTTTCACAAGAAGATACTCTTATTAAAAAAATATCATTAGAAGGTATTTATTTTGTAGCTGAATTTGCTAAAAAGAGAAGGAATGTAGAACAAAATCCTCTATACTTTAAAGCAGCTCTTGTGCTCAGTTTGAGTTAGCAAGGTTGGTTGATAGGAATTTTGAAATCAATATGGCAGCTAATGTGTGGGTATCACATATTTGATTTTATTTGACTTGGTTGTAAGCACGGCTTTACTTGCAATGTTGATACATCTTCTACAGGTCATCTGGAGATGTTTTTTTCCTAGCAGCCCTATATTGGATGCAAGCTTTATCAAAAGCATTGACTAAAACAGTGGATGCTGCACAAGGTAATTTTGATATGTATTTCTTTAAGGACTGTAGCTTGAAGATTTTATTCCACCTGTGTAGGAAGAGAGGGAATGAGATTTTGGGCATAAAGATGGATGTCGCACTGCACTGGCCATCTTCTCCAACAAAAAGAACAAGCAGATGGGGTGCCTGTAGATTTGACACTCTCCAGTCTGTTAAAAGAACAGTTCAAGCAAATTGGCACAGGCTTTCCATCACCACAGACCACGCTTTGAATAAAACTTTTACAGAAACATGAAATCCTAACAAGCCACAATTTTGACCTGATAGAGAAAATGTTCTTACATGAAGTCCTTAATTAACTTCTCATTCACTATTGATTTTATGTGGGAAGCAAAACAGTGGCAGTGGACAGTATTATGAAACTCTGGTATAGCTGAGCCATGGTCTATTTTCACTGTCATTATGGCATCACCAGCATTATCATGATGTCTTAGGGTACACAAACCTGGAGTCATATCTTTTATGTCTTTGTGTCTTGACTACTAACACCTGCATTCTATATCATTATCTAAAAAACAATAGTTCTTAAATTTATGCATTAATCTTTTCACATAAAAAGGAGGTCTGATAAAGCAAACGGTGCAACATTACCTTTTTTTCAAATGAGTAGAGGTGTATCAAGAACAAATGATGTCTAGTTTCCAAGTAAGAGTTTTATAAAATACAGACCAGGGAAAATAAAAGTTAACACAGTTCAGGAATAATGCTTATAGCCTTTATTTTCACATCATAGTCACAGTTTCAGGTCTTAGTAATTTTTTTTTTTCTCCCTTGGGTAATATTTTACAGCCATTGACCCTAGAACCAGTCACTATTTATTTGCTGGGCTTTTTTTCTAGTGCAAAATAAACAATTTCGTATTTCCTGTAGTGTGCTTGAGAAACTTGAAACCAAGTAGAAAAATAGGAAAATGGTTCCCAAATGCTGAAAGAAGCTGAATAATTTTAAAAACCTCAAACATTAAGTGGGCTGCAGCAGCTTCTATATCCTGTGCTAGGAAATTGCTGGTTTAAGTCACAGAGCTCTTGTAAAACCACTGCTGGATGTTCACTATAGGAAAAACCCCCAAGCTGAACAACAAGCTGTACTACAAAATTTTCTTTATTATTATTTTTATACTTTTAATGTTTATTAAAGTATTATTATTATTATTACTTTAGGTCACGCAACCCTATGTCAGCCCATTCAATTGTGCTTGGCTGTTAAGGTGATAGAATCCAGTCCCAGAATTCTTGACCTTGGTTACTGCATCCCTTTGGTGAGGAATCTGACTGGTCCATATGAGGCAATTGCCTACTAGTCAAATTTTAGAATTATGCTATGTTTGTGGTTTTTAATTCAATTATAGATCTTCATTAAAGCCTCTTGGAAGTACCTATGGTAGGCTGGAAAGACCAGGTAAGAGCTACAACACGCTACTTTTGTAAATATGAAAGAAAATGCAACCATTACGATTTTATAATTTCTATAAGATTTGATGCATAAAATAATATTTCAATGTACACTGTTTATATTTTTATAATAATTAAATTTTTATTCATTTAATTCTAAATGCTGCTTCCATTTTGTAGGCTCTGTCATTTGTAGGCTCTGTCTCAGATGAATAAATATACTTACATGACTTTGAAACTACCCTATTTCTGACTGCAGTTTTGTTACTACTATGAATGACTTTCACAACAGGAACGCAGGCCAATTTAAAGTCCAGGCACCAAGCAATTTGAGATCCACCAGCTTTATGCAGTAATATAATTATTCCCTCCGAGGCTCTTAATTGTATTCATCACACCATGATTTCTGCACAAATTAAGCATGCATTTACTGCTATATATAACTTGCTTTGCAGTTAACATCCTGGAAACAAATTTCAAGGAGATAGAATCTTGAACTTAGTCATCCCATGAAATCACTAGTTTCACTGCTCGGAAAAGTCACTTAGACTGTAAGGTCATTTTTACATTGCCAAATCATATACAGAGAAGGAGTGAAAAAAGAGTGTGATAAAAAGATCACAAAGCTTATACAAATATTTTCTTCAGACTTTAAGTGTTAAAACCCCCAGCAAAAATACCTTTAGATGTATTTTTAAGACACATAGCAAAAAATTAACACTATCAAAAAACCTTGCAGTCCGTAGAAGACAAAATGCTTGAAATTCAGATTCAGAGCAATTATGATTGTTATCACATATAGATATGTGTGCATATGGATTTATGAATGTGTATGTATACCATTCTGACCTTTTAATTTGTTAATTTTATAAAAATCACACATTTCTACAAGTGTTCCAAATAATAAAAAAACCCCAAACCTTCTAGGACTTTACATAATTGTTCAAGTAATGAATTACAATGAATGTATTATTTGCAGGAAGTTATTAAATGAAGAATACATTTGTGTGTACATTTGAGCTTCCCTGTATAGGGGTATATCTACTCTGTTAGCCAAGTAATTTTGAAATATATGTTTTGTAATTACATCACAGCAGAGCTGATCTATATGAAATCAGAATAACTCAGTATATTTTTTCTTGCTAAACAATTTTCTTGCTGGGTTGGGATAGGGGAATGGAAGGGAAAACAAAGTCTGATGTGTGCCTATCAAAATGTGATAGATATGAGAGTCTAGACATTCCTTTTTTATTTTACTTTGCATTATTTTCTTTCTGTGGACATTTCTCTATCCCTGCAGTTGTAGAAGATACTCGTCAAGAAAAGAAGGAAGAAACAGCATACAGAGCTTGTGATCCATTTCAAGCTTTCCATACCCATTCTTCTGAGATTTTAAGTTAGAGTACCATTTTGATATGTCTGCAAATTGCTATAATTTAAATTGCTATGATTTAAATTGCTATCGTTTAATTATAATTATAATTTTAAAAAATTGTATATTGCATAAATTGTCCTGTGTCCCACAGAATTAAGAAAAAAGATTTTAGCAAGATTCAGAGTTGTTGTAGGTAGTAGAAACATCCAGAGTTAATGTCAGAGTTAATGGCTAGAAACAATAACAAAAAAATGGAAAAAGAAAAGCTCTGTGATTTGAATTGGCCTCTACATATTGGAGGTCAAACCAGAGAACCTCTCTGAAGTGTAGGTGGCTGGTGAGTTTCAGGAAAGCAATACTGGCCTAATACAATTAAGATGGTGACTCTTACATCTTTGCAATGTTATTTTCTCTTACTTCCATCTTTTTTCCTCCTACTTTTCCTTTATTGTTTTTAATATTTTTACTGAGTCAATAAACCATAAACTCTTTCAGGGTTTATTCTATTTGTATTTAGTGAAATTGTAGCCACTGATGATTACAGTACAATTTTTACCTCCTCTTTTAATTGCTTGAGGTGCCAGTAAATTAATGAAAATATCAAGTATATTCATAATCAACACAGCTCAATAAGGGCTTAACTTGGCCTTGGTGTCTGACTAGACTCAAAGTCTAAGGTCATAAGAATAATTTCTACTTTTGGAAGAAGCCCTAATCTCCAACGTCAATGAAAAACATCTATTGACTAATAAAATTAAATTGGATATTGCCATGTGTAATGTCAGCAGAATTGCACTGATATACTGAGAGATCAGATATCTCATCTCACCATGCATACATCATAATTTAGAAATATTTCTGCATTTGTTGCACACATGAGGGAGAACCTTTGTTAGAAAACTGGGAAAATTCCCTTGAAGATCTGTAAGATATTTGCCTGACTAAGGTCCTAAATTTGAAGTTTCAATAGCCTACAGGGAGCACCTCCCTCACAATTAATATACCTAAGAATTATGGGAACAGCATGGAAGTGACTTGGAATGTTATATCATGGCCAAGGGACTCTTTAATTTAATGATCTCTTTTAGCTGCAGTTCACATGTATGAATCGTCTACCCTTCACTCTGATATGAGCATTCTCTCAGAGCATTGCACAGTGTGAATAAGCAGATAACATTTCTATATTTACAGTGAAGAAATGGTTCTTCAAAACACATATAAGATACCAGTCCACCAATTAATGAAAAACATGATCTCTAAGCATAGAGAAAAAAAACAGCAACAAATTTTTGCCAAAATATAACAACCAGTCAGCAAAAGTCTATTTATTGGCAATGAAAACTGTCAGCCCTTTAAGCTCGCCAAATGAAGCCTCTTCCTCAACAAATCTCAACTCTCTGCACGCATCTGTTCAATAAGACTGGCTTTTCAAAAATCTGAGAAGGGTAACACTTCTACATTATTCTTGAACAAGGACGAGAGCTACAGGAACGTTATGGAAAATTAAGCACTAGGATTCTTTTTGCTCCTGTCATACGATTTTGAATTGTCTTCTGATTAATTGGAAGGACTGGTAGGATCGGAAAATTTCTTCTCCTGAGTGTATTGCTCAAAGCCATTTTGACCCTCAAAAGTCAGAAGCAGTACTCTAGCATCCTCCTGCAAAGAGGACACAGACATTGAATTTGTAAACCAGTTTCTTTATATGCCCTTAAAATATTATCTAAAATATAATGGAACTCACTTTTACTTTTGTCCCTCAGAACAACGTCTTCTAAATAGATCCTGAGCTGGTAGTCAAGCACATTACAGCAATCCAGTGGAGAAAATCTGCACATGGGCTATCAGATTCTGCTTCGAAGAAAGGACAACAGACTCAGTTACTGCTGCTATTTGTTAATATAAAATGGCTACGAGTATGTCTTGACACCAAATCAGTCAGAGCTGGCAGATGACAATGAACAAGGAGGTGTTGCAGGAGACCTTCTTATTCAGAAAAGGCAAACTGGTGGCCGTGCCCAGGTTTTATTCATAGCATCCTAACTTACAACAGAAACACATGGATGCATCCTATGCTATACACAAATTCTAGCTTACACAATAGTATTCCTTTACTGACTGTAACCTGAATATTTAACTTCATTTTAATCCACTCTTTCCAGTTCCAAGTACTTTCCTTGATTTCTTCATTCCCTGATGAAGAAGATTTTGTCTACTGTTCATTAATATAATGAAACTGAAACTCTAACATCCATGCATGTATATATTTCTTGGTTTGTGAGGTACATAAATGTTACTTGATTACTTGGATTCTAAGCTCAAACACTTTTTAAGCCTTTATTGGCTTGCTTAGAGTACTGCCACTTCTGCCCAGACCTTCCAGTTTGGATAAAGAGTTACGTTTCTCTCTGATAATCAAGACTACTTCGAACCTATCAGAGCCTTTTCACATCACGGTGTAATATATGTTCATGTTGCAAAATAAATACAAGATTGTAACATGTTGTGTAAATCTGTTTTTCCAATCGAATAATAGCATTTCAGGCATGGTGCCCAAGCCTTGACATCTACTACTGGCCAAAGTACAGGCTCCCTGTTCTAGGTATGATGTTATCTAAGTTGCTGCTATGTACTGAAGCAAATGTCCTCATTTTCATTTATTTTGTTGCCCTTGTTAAGCAGATGATACCAGAACACTTTTACTTTGCTCCTTTGACACTTTATCTACGTGGAGAAAATTAGACTTCTTTATTTTATATGTCCTGATTCCTCAAAGTCTTGCCAGACTGAAAGGACACTGCATTTGATAAAAAAAAAAAATTAAAATAGCAGTTTTACTAACGTATTAAAATAACTTTGGATCACATCTCTTGTAGAGTCCAATCCAGTGACCACTGAGGTTGGTAGATTTCAGTAGCCACTAATCACAGAACTATGGCTTTTTCACATGCACACCTGTAAATGTAGCTGTACGTTTGTCACCTAATCAGTGTAGATTTTCTCTCAGCAATAAGAGCAATCTGAAGCCAGTTACTTTTAATAGAAAGCATGGCAGAAATTCTGAGCAATCAGACAAAGCAGTACAATTAATGTAATAAAAAGCTTCAACAGGAAGTCTGTTGTGTCTGTTTCCCACTTAATCAGCTATAACATTATAAAGGAATTACAGTCACTGTAAAGTCATATGAGTAATATCTCACAGACATTTTCTTTGTTATTGTAGGGGGAAAAGTAATGTGAAAAGGTAAGTAATTTTCTCAGGTCCTTCTGACTTTTTCAGTTTGGGGGGGATGAATATCTGGCTTTCATGCTGCTGTTTTTCTCATACCTGTATTCTGACATTAAAATAATAGAGCCAATGAAGTGAACATATTTCTAAATTTCTGTCACACACATCACTCTGTTAGTTAGTAATTGACATAATGACAAAGTGGCCAGGGAAATTGTAAGTGGAAAAAAAGGGATTGGAACAAACAGGATGTGCAAAAGCAGCAGTCTGGAGAGTCTGCATCTCAATAGCATGACTAGCTTCATTCCCATTGTATTGCTTAAAAAAAAATTAAAAATCAAATATTCTAGGTCTTGTGGGTATAAGGTGATTCTGATAAACAGAAACCTTCTAATTTTCTACTTCCAAAGAAAGGTCTGTCAAGGTTAATGCTGAAGGTTCCTGAAGAATTTTGATTGGCACTGAGCAATAGTTTGGGAAGCATAACTGAAGAAAATGAAACAATAGGCTACTGAAATATCAAGGGAGCTGAGAGTGTTAGCAGTGTTCATACAGCATTGTACACCATAGCATCCTGGACATGAATATTCATGCTGCTACAGTTAAATATGCTCAAAAGCCTTAAAAAGTTCCCTGAGATACCATTATGCTGTAACTATTAACCCCAGCTAATATGTCCTGAAGAAGAATAAGATCTGGGACTACACAAAAGGAAACTTTTACTGACAATACTTGATTTATAGAGGAAACATTTTTATTTGTACACCCGGTTTTGAACTCTAGCATGAAGGCATGAAAAGTGTTTGGTTGTTTCCTAGAGTAGGACTACATAAGTCATGTTCACATTGTGTTCAATTCTCTTCCTTCTCAAAAGAATGATTTTGTGAAGGAATTTGAGTCTGTGCTCTGGCCCTGCTTGATCTACAAATAGAGAACAGCTACACTCATAGTTCTAGTGAAGATATGCATGGATGTGCATAGTTGTAACTGGTTTTAGCTTGCTATTTGGTGGGGTTTTTTAATTAGCTCTCTGGTTGTTTGTTTGTTTGTTTTGCTTTGTTGTCTTGTGGTTTTGTTTATTTATTTGTTTGTTTTGTTTTGGGTGACTCTCTTCAAAAAGAAACTCGTGCAGAAGCTATCCATAAGCAATGCCAGCCTGCAGATCACTGATTGATTCCTGTCCTCCTTTATTTAAAAGCACACTTACAGTAGAAAATACTGCTTGGTTAGAAACATGGTCTGTAGTGGGAAAAGGGGAAAAGTAGCACAATCTCTAGAAGGCAGCTCAGAATCATCCCTGCTAGTAGCACTTACTGATGGCTATTCTCTAGGTGACTTCAATAATGTGCTTCCTGGACTGTTTTTTAGGCACACTTTAAGCACACTGCCGGATATGTGAAGAACATCCCTACTTAGTTTATATAATCAAACATATTTGTCCATGACTGTGTGCAAAAATGACAGATTTTGGCATTTATAATTGTTATATAAATATAGACTCTTTTGCTGCATATGTGAGAGTCTTATTACTGATCATTTCCAAATGCGCTACAAAGATGCATGATATAAAATTACAAAACCTCATGAAGATATTTTAACCAGTGCTGAAGTATATCTCATACAGATCTACAGAACACTAAATTAAATAAAAAGCAGTAACTTAAAGGATGGAAAAGTCTCCAGTTTCATTTTCATGTCTGCATAAAATATAGCTCCTCAAAAATTGCCTATCTGAATTCATATTCATAAATAATATGTAGCTATTTTAAAAGAGATGTGTTTGTTTGCACAGTTGACATAATACATATTTATTAATAGTTAAAGAAACCAAGGAATTCATAATTATAAAATAATATTTATAATCTTATTTGTAATGGAACCCTGCCATTATTTGAAAGACATTTTGATAAAAAATACTATTTAGTTCTACACAATAATCCAAGTCCAACAACAACTACATGAAAGACCCATTACAATTTTCTCCTACTTGCCTCATTAGGTTCAATGTGCAAAAGAGATCAATGACTCCAAGGTGAATTGACAAAGTGTGTATTTTATCTTTTGCTTGAGTCCTGCCTTAAACAGAGTAAAACATTTAGTTTTTATTTATTTTTTGAAGAATTTCTACTTTCATTTCTCTAAGTATACCATATTCAGCTGCTTTCACACTCTTTCTGTTTTACTAGCAATCTGTTAGTGATCTTTTCCTTTCATCTCTCCACATACATATCCTAATGAAATCATTATGGCTGAACTGTTTTCATCCTCCTCTATTTCTACAGTATATGGTAGTAATGATCTCATTTTATTTTGATACACTGACATTACAAGTGTCCTTTTCATCCCCCCAAATATTTTTTGGGTCTATTTAAATACGTATATATATTTAATTATTCAAATCACACAGCTCTATAATCTCACTTGATGCGAAAACATTTGATTATCAGATATGGGATACTGACATGGCTGCTAACATTTGTTTTGCTGTGTAAATTACAAGTTGTTAAACAATAATACCTTCTAGTGCAATATGAAAAAGGGGAAAAAAGCCAAAATCAAGAAAAAGAAGAAAAGATTTAAGGATGGTTTAGAAGGTTTTACTGTCAAGGGGGAAGATGTGCCTCATTTTACATCTTCTTGCATCATAATCCACTGTCAGCCTGCATTATCTTACAATTTAACTTGGAGAACAATAAGTTCTAATACTATGGATTTATTTTACATTTAGTCTAGGGACTTAACTGAAATGTGTAAGTCTTACCAAAACAAGAATTGCAAAATTAATCAAATATTTCTTAGTTGATCACTGTGTGAACAGGGGAGCTTCACTAATTTCTATGTATTTCAGGGGACGTATTTTCTGGAACTTGCGAACAAGTGGAAACTTGAATCACCTTTTTTCTCTAGGTGGGTTTTTTTGTTACCCACAGAAGTACTGTTTTTTAACTTTGTTGATACTGCTGGTCAGCTTTCCACCATTAACTACACATAGTAAGACCTAGGAAAAGGGGTTTTTATTGCTTTTGGTCTTCTCATTTTCCATGGTACATAAGGCAAAGTTGAAAGGTTCCTTAAAAATGCATGGTTTCCCTGAAGGTAAATGAATAGGGAAGAGGGATTTTCTACCTCTCCCCTCTTTCTCTTCTGTGCTTCCCTGCACTGGATGATGGGAAGAGCCTGCTGCTTAATGGGAAAATTGCATGGACTGGGAAAATGGATGAGAACAACCCTTCAGCTGTCATTTGCTGGAAACTATCACTAACTGATTTTAAATAGCATAGCTCATAGTTTTGATCTGAAATGTCTCATCTGAGTCAGCAAAAACCTGAACCAAACCATGTATTTTACCAAACAACATCAATAAACAAGAGTAAAAGAGTATCTTAACATCACAGACATGCTGTATTTGATTAGCTCTATTTTGAGTAATACATTAGCCCAGTGCTACTCCTACATTAAAGAGGTTCCTTTGGAAAGTGACATATTAAAAAATATATTTGAACCTTTTCTTTCTGTAACAAATTTTGAAATAAATTATGGTTTTGAGCTTTCCTTAACCATATAACCGGTAGTTTATGCTTGAAGAAACTAAATATCTTCACAGACCACACACTGAAGACTTGCATTCTGCATAGGAAAAAGGGGGAATGATATATGACAAACAAAAATTAAAATAAACTCAAATAATTTGTTTCCTTAAAATGAAGAAAATATTTCAGAGTTCAGGAGGTTTCATGAATTACAAAATCACAAAACAAAAGTGCAGGTGAGAATAAAGTGTATGAACAGCGACAGGTGCATAGGGCAGCTACTCTCATTTCAGTCTCAACTTTCTCAAAATGTTGAGTACTGCTGTATCAGAGTACAAGAGAATTAAATAATTGTTTATAATACAAGAGTCTTACTTTCTCAGATTCATAGTTTGTATGAGAAATAAATACCCATTTTTCAGAAATCAGGGAAATGTTCATGTAGGAACTATATATCTGTTTTATTCTGAAAGAGAGAAAAGGTTTCATCAGTACCTGAGTTTATGCTAAACTTCTAGAAAGGAATCAAACTTATTCACTGACTAGTAGATTGTTATAATTGAAACTGCTGCCTGAATAGATTACTATTCCATGTGAGTAAGTGGAACAGATCCAGGACTATGTTATTTTACTGTCAATCAAAGAAAGAACTCACAAGCCTTGTAGCTTTGTAGCATCATCTTAATAAGAGAAATCTGGTGAGGGGATTAGAAAAGAATGAGTAAAAAAAAAGAATATTGTGCATTGGAAAGAAAATATGTTTTTGTGTTTGAACTTCATGAAGTATTTTATGTGTATGTCAAAAACCCAAACCAAAGCATTATTTTTCTCAGTTATGCTAAGAGTAGGATGGTGTATCCTATAAATAAACTGATCTCAGTTTCTGTTTGAGGTCAGAGACTTAAACATAATGGGTGTATGAATGATCTAGATATATGTTTTTTATATATAGGCTAAGATAAATATATAGATGATTGTGGTAGTGTAACAGATATTTCTATTTTATTTCTGATTTAGCTATTGTTCTATGTCATCATCTAAGCAAAAGGCATTGTATCATCAAAAATCTGGGAATGACATGATAAGAGCAATGTTGACCAGGGCAAAATACTTTGCTGTATTTTCACTAAAGGGTGTGAATCTCTCAGTGATATTGTTTGTACAGAGTGCCTTTAAGATGTATTCCTCCTACATGTATTATTTCTCTCAATCTTTTCTGGTTTTATGCTTTCCCATTTAATCCTTACTTTGTCATTTTACTCATATCTATGGAACCTTTGGAGCAGAACCCTTTCCCACACCTGACATTTATTAAATACATGAGAAGAGGTTACTGTTTGAGAAAGTGCCTGCCTTAATGAGTGGATGGCAACTGACTTTAAAAGTGACCTAAAGTAAGCCATTCGGTTTTCTACAATTTTTATTTCCACACATACGTATTTTTGATTCATCCTTACATTTTCTGCATATTAATATTGTGCTTGGTTTCTGGAATTTGTGTTCAATTACAATGAACTCATACAATTAAACTCCTCTCACTTCCAAAATTACACACCTTTCCTTGTAATTTCTGCAACCCCTGAAATTAAACGTTTAAAAAAAGATGAGCTGAGTCCCTTTGGCAAAGGCCAGCTGAATGGAACTCTTGCAAATTCACAGGAAAGATGGAATTGAGATTCAAGTAAGGCCAACTACAGTTGCACAAATATTTTAATTTCTGAAAGCTCTCTTATCCTGTGCTCATCAATTTGTTCTCCCCTATTCAGACATACGGTTTGCATTCAGTTCATTTTTATTTTCAGTGTGACTCTTTTAATCTGGAAGATGTTTGAACTTCTTCTGCCAAAAAACCTCATAGTTCTTTAAACCAACATGTTTTAAATTACTTGCAATCGATAGTGTAAAGCGATGAACAGAGTGTTCTTTGCTCAATGGATTTCTAAAATTTTTTTTTACAGTCTAGGACTCAGAAATGTAGTGATCATGGAACCTTCACCTTGATCTCAGAGTTTGCAACCTTTGGGTTTCACCTGTTTTACACCAACAGTTCACCATGGTATTGTCTTCAGTAAAAGTACTTCCAAGACTATTCTTGAAATGCTTTGTGAAAAAACATGTTTCCATTGGTGAACATTATGATAGGAATTCCTGAAGAACACTAGTGACCTTCAGTTGCTGATGATCTGGCTTCAACTGTCTCTGAAAGTATTCAGTCTGAAATAACCTTAATTACTTTTGGTTTTATTTACCAGTTAGGATGTACTGTATTTTTCCTTTTTCCCCTTTTCCCTTTCCCTTTTCCTTGTAATCAAATGAGTTCATTTTGCTTGAATTAAAGGAATTAAAGTCTCACAGGGTCGAGAAACAGGGCTGGTCTGGGGTTGGTTTTTTTTGTTTGCTTGTTTGGTGGTGTTTGTTTGTCTGTCTGTTTGATTTTTGTGGGTTTTTTGTTTGTTTTTTTTTTAAATTTAACTCCTGCATTTCCTCTTTGCTACAAGTTCCTGACAGTTTTTCAGATGGCAAAGGAAAGGAGGTTGATTTTCATTCCTGTTGTTATCCTACGGTGTTTTAAAACTAGAACAACATTAATATTTTCTTAATCCATGGAAATTGCTTTGGGCACACAGAAGTTGAATCACTTCAATTAAACAAGTATTAATTTAATTACTTTAAACTGGCTCAACCCTGTCGTGGAATTGCCCTCTATTAATTTAGGATTTCCTTGCATCAGTTTAGATTGCATATCTAAAACTATGTATTAAATAAACAGTATACTTTTGTTATCAGTTTGATGACTTTATTCTTACCTCTTCTGATATTTCAGCCTTTGGTCTCAGTGAATACTTGTTTGTTGAAGTATAGTTTTGTTCAAATAAAGTCTGTTTTGACACACTGATATCTTTTTGTATTGACTCTTTAACACCTGAACTAGATCTTTACAAGGTGGATATATGTAAGCAACTTTACAGTAAAAAATCATACAAAGAAAAATGGTTTACCTGATGTATAATTTTCTTTTCCATTCCAATTACTGCCTTCTGCTTTAGTGGATTTATAGAGTTCTTATGGAACTTTATTATGTTTTTCTCGATCCTCCCATGTCTACTTTGTATGAAAGAATGCATACGCCTATGACTGCAAGGTACAGTTTTTAAACAGACTACGCAAATTTTAATTTATTCTTCTTTTATGTCCTTGGGCATTCTTGATATTTCTTCATGGTTTGTAACCCTTTCCTAAAGTGTACTGTCTAAACATAGGTAAAGTCCCTTTCCTGAGGATGTTGGATGTTGTCATATTGTTCTTCGTGATGTTCTCTTACTCTTAAAATAAATACAGTTAGAAGACAGAAGACATCAGTTTGTTAGGTTTTTTTTTTTGTTTGGTTGGATTTTTTGTTAAAAGCAATTGTTTGGAAATCAATTGTTTATGTTAGTTCAGAAATGTAATCTTTCAAGTCTCTTTCCACTTGTATATTTGACCAAGTACTATGCAGACAGATGAAGCTACCCAATCTTTTATGTTCTATAGGCAGTTCCATAATGGTCTTCATAGAAAAGTTGTCTCAGCTGAGAAATTGATCTCTTTTACCAATTAATACAACATGCATTGGCAGAATTTTGGTGAGATCCTACAGGATGAGTCAAATATCAGATCTGGTATTGATTTTCATTTGGGGTTATGCTCATAGAAATTGCAAAAATTGCTACTTGGTAATAGTGTAAAATATTTTCCTACACTTTCATAAGTCATTTCACAATTAATGACAGTCCTGTGAGAACTGTCAGCTGGACAATAGTTCAAAGTGTGGGAAAGTAGAGGGAAAACAGGAGCAGGCTACTGTTTTGCTTTACTTTTCCCTTTTTTTCATGGCAGTTAAGAGTCCATTTGGGCTTCTGATCTGGAAACGAGCAAGAGAAAACTCTTTGCAAAGGAGGGTCTCGTAAGTCTGATAACTATAACAGGAACAGAGTCTCATTAAATATTCTCTATTTTCCTCTGGAAGTAGCTTTGGGTATTTTTAGTTTTTTCTATTATAAAGACCTAAGCCAAGTACTCCTATTTCTTTTTTGTAATAGAATCCATACCAGAAGATGTACACCTAGCCTCTCTCATAAAAATTATGAAGACCAAAGGCAGCGGGAAGGATGTAATGCAAAAACTTGGTGCATTTGGGGTAGGATGTGTGGCTTGCTGTACTTCCAGTATATTTCTGTCCCAGTACTGTTTTCATGGCAAACATGAAAATGATCAAAATCACAAATTATGTGTCTATTATATCAAATAAGTAACTTTGGGCCTAAAGACTTGGAAAAAAATGCCTGTAACACTTGATCTGATGTTATAGCTCTCTTTCCAATTATAAAATCACTAGATTTTATATTAGACTCCAATTGTTGAGGTTCTTATGATATTTGGCAAAATTTTTGTTAATAAATTTAATCTCATTCCCTAGCATACTCTGTATTCCAAGCAAACTAGCTAAGCTATATGAAATCTACAGGTCCTGTATAATTTCTGAAACTAATCCCATCTCTTTAAAAGTTTAGTAATCAGTCATTACTGTGTAAGGTATGGTCCCCAAAGATGGAGTAAATGTCTTCTCATTGCATCCTTTCCCCTCCTAGTTTCTCTCTCTCCCCAGAAAACTCTTCTGGTTCTAAAGCTACCATTTCTTTTTTTTCTGAATTTCCTTCAGTTAGAATTTGTTTTTTTATGTAAAATGGCACTTCATCTGAGACTGGTAAAGTCAAGCCATAATCTGGAAATTCTCTTGGCTGTAAATTCACATCTTTCCCCTGTACATGGTAGAAGGAAGATATAGCATTACATTATTTAATTTTACTTGAATTATAAAAAACCTAATTGAATGAGCAATTGATTACTTGATTACTTTTTATTCTTAAAACTCCAAATTTTTTCTTGATTTAAATCCACTTAGTTAAATGAAAAATTTTAATCAGCAAGGTGAAAAACGTGAATTAAAAAATTCCTTTTTTTTCTTTTTACTATTTAGTAATATTACTAAAGAAAGGCTGAGTCATTATTTTGTAAAATTTTTTTTTTTTATTGTCTTTTAGGATAAACAATACCTACATATATTTAAAAATAAAAAAGTTAACAATAAAGAGACTACTCTCTTTAAATACTTTGCTCTGTAGATTTTTTCTGATCATTGTGTTCTTGAACAATTTAAAACAAATATTCTTTGGTTTCTCATGCATAGATTTTTTTAAAGAATAAGGAAAAGTCTTTTTCTTTCTTAAACAAAATTTGCCTTTTACCAAGGGCCGCAATGATGGGGCAAAAAACATGGGTTATAAACTAAAAGAGAGTAAGTTTAGACAGGGTAGAAGAAAGAAATTTTTACCATGAACGTGGTGACGCACTGGAACTGGTTGTCTACAGAAATTGTAGATTCCCCATCGCTGGAAATGTTGAAGGTCAGGTTCGATGGGTCTTTGAGCAACCTGGTCCAGTGGAAGTTGCCCCTGACCATGGTGGAGGGATTGAGGTTTAAGATCCCTTGCAACCCAAAGCATTCTGTAATTCTATGATTATAACACATATCAAATTAAATTCTTTTTTAGAATTAAATGACCAGGATAAATTTTGATCATCTTGTGACCAAATATAAAACAATTAAATATACAAGTTAATAATTTCAAAATCAGTTGCATTTTCAAATCTGAGGTTATTTTTATTACAAAATATCTTTTTCAGAGCATTGTCGTTTACTCACATGTGTATATTTATATTTATATTTTTATTTTTATTTATATACATACAATTATACAAATTAAGTCCTAGGAGAAGAACAAGCTTGTATGAAATACCTTCCCCTTTCTTACAGATACTGAAGTATTTTATAAGGTCAGGAAGTCCTAGTTATTTTTGCAATAGGTTAATTTCTTAACTCTATAAACATCTTTGAAATCCTCTAAAATGATATTTATTGGTATTTTAGATGTTGCTAGAACTCAGAAAAGGATAAAATAGTCTCATATGTCTCCTATGTAGTTTTTATCATGTTTGAGGTACAATGTTCACCTAGTTTGGAAACATAGCTATGTTACTTTCCTTGTAAAATTGTAGTCTTGTGACTAAACTCTACCACCCCACATGCAAACCCACACATAGAATCTGAGTCCATTGAAATAAACAGTGTTTTTCAGTTGACGTTTGTATTCTGGAGAAGGTGATCCAGTCCCTATGTTCAGTGTGTGCCGTTCTATTGGCAAGGAAGAAAGTGGTTGGCCTGATCTGATCATCTAGTAACTCACCAGTTCTCTTTAACCTGATGCTGGGCACTTAATGGCTGATTAAATGTTGGTAAAACTCAGTATCTCTATGCCAGGCTGTGATAGGATTACCTGCCTAGGAAGTGGAAAGTATGAATTCCACATTGTCCCCGTATCATGCATCCAAAGCTAGACCACAGAACGTTTTTGTGGAGAACTTTCTATTGTCTGGCTGTTAAAAATGGCCCATGATGTAGTCAGATACGAGGTGAATGACTGTTCAACTTTTTTTTGACTTAAAACTATATCCATGGATTCTGGTTTCTGCTGATAAGATATTTTTAAATTCTTACTGTAGCTGTCATTCTTATTGCCATTGAGAAGACAGACAGGCCAGTGTAAAGAGCATTCACTGGTCAGAGATATGGGCTTTCCCGTTTGACTCCTCAGTGCTTCATGCTTGTATCTCAGGCAGCTTGAAATACATCAACAACTCATAAAGACCAAACAGGGCAAGGTCAGCTGCTGAGCAGTGGGAAAACCTATAGACTTTGAGAAATTACTTCTATGACTGAATAATGATCCTTGGATTCTGCAACCTGGCACCTGCCATGAGTACTATATTAATGAAAAGGAAAAACCCTTAGAGTCATTATGGAGGCATAAAAGCTGGTGTTACAGGGTAGTGAATCAAGCAGTAGCCTTTATGAATAGATACTGAGGTGTTTTACAATAATGATCAAAAGCACTACGGCTTGTAACGCTATTACAGCACTCTTTATGGATAAGAAGCATTACTCTGCTAAGAATTTTTTATAGTTCTGAATCTACCACACTTTGTTGTAAGCAGCCCTCTGTAAAAGTCCTTAAGTAGTTACCAGCATTTTATGTTGTTCTACCTTTTCTGTGAAGCCAATGTCTCCATTCTCCATATTTATTATATTTTGATTATATTTTGATATATTTTATATATTTGTTATATTTTGATATGTGTAACTGTAGGGCCAGATCCAAGACAATGGATTTGAGTGAGCTTAGGGTTTTATCTGGAAACTGTGATCTAGAAAATCTCCTCTGAGATTTTACTTAAAGTATTTTTTGTCAAAATTTACTAGGTACCATTTAATGGGTTTTCTAGGATCCTTGAATTCTTCTTCAAGGCATATGTATAAGAAATGTGACTTTGTCACCTAGTGGATAAATTATTTAACTATGAGACCAGAAATCTACAATCTACTTTATGTCTGTTTTCATCCACAAACTCTTAATATAAAAATTTTGGGTTTTAGCAGCCGCTGAAGAATTTATCACCCAGAATTTACAAACTACTGTATCTAACCCTTTATTACTAAGATCTTCATTGAATCTGGCCTTCATTAAATTCATAGCTTTAGCAATTACTGTGAACACATCAATCATTGAAAAGGTAATGTCACTTAATGTTGTATAAAGTACACACTGTTCAGACATGTCTTCTTTGAAATTTCTGTGGTTCTAGAGTATTTCTTCCTACAGAGAACCATTTAAAATGTAACTGATCTGAAGGGCGTTATGGGATATAGCCTTAGGATTATGTCTATAGGAGTATATGTTTATATGGTTGTACATTAGGCTGTGAGTGGCAGTGGGAAAGACTAGGCTTTCTGCATTATGTTGGCACATAACCAGCCATTTGGTCCTCTTCCGTTTTTTCCAATCTTCTTCTTAAAAGATTGAAAAGCTTTTTAATTCAAGATCCTTCTGATAATACTGCAGTGATACATGTCATTTTAAAAATAGGCACCTGTGGATTTGGCAACATACTACCTATAGTTACAGAGTAAATATATAATATATTGAAGACTTCAGGAATTCTGCTGTCAGCAATGAACTTGCCAGGCAATAAATACTATATTAAATGGAGAATTTCTATTTTAAAGTCTGTTCAATTGCCATGAGGGGAATAAACCACCAGGATTCAAAAGACTATGACAGGCTGACTTCTTTTGATGCTTCAACTGTTTCAGGCAAAAAAAGGTCCATTTATGAATTCACATTTTCCTTATCATGATTCCTTTAACTGATTCTTCCCTGTTGGTTGTGCTATCACTAGGAATTTCTGCTGAAGCATGTACAGGCTAATTTCTGTTGACAGGATTAACAAAACTCCACTTAATCTGGATCAACCAGCGAACAGATGAAGGTAAAAATGTCATTTCCCCAAATCCTTTCCCATCCTTAGATTCATGCAATTAACATATTTGTTTCTTTTTTTATACTCTAGAAAAACACAGTAAAATCAAATATAAAGTATAACTCATAAAATATAGCTCATTCTGTTAATTTCTTATGGCCATGGTGCTTACATGTCAATGTAATATGTGTTTTCTATGCTATGCCTGCCAGGACATAAGAGGAGTACATGAGCTTAAGATGGTTTTAAAAATATTTTGAAAGGGCCTTTACTGGTATTTTTAGATAAAATATACTTTTTTTTTCATATATATATATATATATATATATATATGTATGGATCCTTTGATACATTATAAAAATTCTACAAATAACTGAAAGAGTTCAAATGAATGTAACTAAATGTACTGAATGTCACCAATGTTAATGCAATTTTTTTGCTAAGAAACAATTCAAAATTTGTCTAATATAATATCATCTCACAAAATTCAGTACTGGGAATGCAGTTTTCCATTAAGACACTGCAGTAACTTTCAGTTTGCAAGCCTGTATTGTACAAATCACACAGTTCTCTGACATTAGAGGACTCTCTGATAGCAGGCAGAATGAGATATGAAATGTCAAATCTCTTTATCCAGTTCAAACTATTTTGAAGTGCAAAAAAGCTTGGGATAGTGTTTTCTGCATTGCTTGTAAATCTTGACAGTTTACTTCAGTGAGATGGAAAATGTATCATGAATTTCTAGGGTAATCAGCACCGAGTTTATGTACCTTATCTTTCTCTGTTCATGGAATATGCTTCAGGTATGTTAGGAAGCCTCATTTGGCCAGGTAACCTCAAAATAACAGTGAATGGTGGCAGTGATCCTAATGCACATGCTCGACTTACCAAAGTTATCCAGAGAGTCTTCAAATGCTTTAGTGAAATGCTTCATATTGCCAGCTGTGGAGACATTATAGAACCTCACTCACTGTCCCCAGATGAGACTCTTGTCTAAACAGCTGGTCTAGAAAATGAGTTATTAAGCCATGGAAACATATGTTTGTATCAAGGTATTCCATGAAAATATCCATGACAATATTTTATCTTGGAAAGGTGCTGTGACAGCATTTAGGTATGTTCAAACTGAAGGAGGTTCCTCAGAACATAAAATGTTCTTTACTCTTCCATGAAAAGAAATAATCCCTCTAGTTCTGATTAAAAAGAAGGATTATTTTGGGTCTTGTGACATAAATACTCCTTCCTTTACATAGCAAAGTAGGTATTAAAAAGTTGTTAGCAGTACTAAGGCATCACAGAAAAAAAGATACTGTTAAAGCAAAGTTAATTTGGGCAAGTGGTGACAGTATGTAGATACCAGACACAATTTACTTAAGAAACACTTTTTTTTTTTTAAACTTCAGTAATCATACTCACTACAGTTTTTAAATAATAAGATTTCAAAGGCAGAAGTATACACCAATATCAAAACCATAATTATCCCTAACTAGATAAAGATAAAACTAAAGAAAAACCTAACCACGGCGTATTCAAAAAACTTTGCTTTTCAAGAATAAGCCTGTATTTTGAGGTTGTTTTTCAGTCTCGGAGATGCCCCTTATAACAAATTCCTATTTTCTATTCACATTACAGGAGAGAATTAGTTTTAGAGTGTTGTTTTACAGTTACAAAATGGAAACAAAAGATTAGTGTAACAAAGACAAAAGTATTTTCATAGGACTGTTTCATACTTGAGTTTTCCAGTCACTCATTCTCTTTTTTTATTCTTATATTGAGATCCTCATTACTACTGAGTAATGCACAGCTTCTGAAAAGTATGTTTACTCACAGGAAAATGGGAAAATCAAACACTGACTTACCAGTGTTTATTAGGCAAGGAAAATGGTATCTGGAAACTATGACATAAAACAAATTATCAGAACATAATTGAATATTTTCTTTTGCACATAACTAATTGAAGCTGTAGGTTTTGCAATAATTACTGTGTACATACACAAAGTTATTAAAAACATTTAACATTAGATATTTAACTTCAGAAACTGTATTAGAGAACTGAACTGCCTACATGATCTATGAAACCTGTAAAGGAAAATTCCTAGCATGTACACTAGGAGCTGACTTGTCCCATTAACAAGGACCTGATGCTTTAACCTGCTGCTTATATACAAGGAGTGTATAACCCCTAGCAGTGTGAGGCTGCTTCCATTTTGTGACTTGCTTGTGCTGAAAAGGTCTGCAGTGATAACCTTTTCTTTTGGCTGTACTAGGGTAATCTTTGCGCTATAGTGCATGAGAATATGCAGTACAGTGAACAGAGAAAAGTAATAGAAAAGTGTTAGGCTGTGTTACTTCCGTCTGGTCTGGGAGGCTTCAGAAGGAATTTCATGCTACTACTGTGAGAAGATGAGTATATTGAGACAACAGGTGAGGCTTCTAACAGCTCATATATTCAACAGTAGAAATTGTGATGGGGTAGAAAGAGGACAGCAGTGTCTGCAAGAAAGGGCAAGTTTCTAAGTTTCTAGGGTGTAATATAAGGTCTTTTCCCCAGTGTAACTAAGGAACAGGATTGCTATACCATTGAATGTTTCATGGAGCCTTGTGGTCAATCATATGGAATTGATTTTTCCTTCCGTTATTTGGAAGCCCTTCACTGAGTTCCTTACATTGTCCAAGGTAATAGATCTTGTACAAAAGCTACTGGAGCTTCTGAATTTACAGCTGAATTGTGTTAGAATAGCTGTTTCCATCATTAGTTTCTCACACTATTGACAAAATTTCCAAGCATCTAGTCATGGCCAAACTGGGAAAACTAAAGAATTATAATTCTTTGGCTCTTAGTAGCTTAACCATGACATGCGCAAAATAAATACACAATGGTGTAAACCCAGTTCCAGCTGGTAGATCTATTTTTTGTATCCGAGAAACTCTAGATTGTATAATGACATCAAAGATAATATCTGTGCTGTTTACGAAAGTATTTCAGCATGCTGGTTTTCTCCTGGATGAATTTTTGTGAAGATAGTGAGTGTTTAAGCTTCTGAAGTAAGATGAATAATAAAAGAGCATTCATATATTTGTGAAGTATTTGGCTCAAACAAGAGTCGTTGCCGAAGATGCAGGCCATAGGCCAGGCAGAATTGGGATCACATGAATTCTGGAGGGAAATCAAAGGGCTGAATGCTTGTTGTACAGCGCTTATGTACGTATGAGATATAAACAGATGAAATAACACAAAAGTATTGAGAGAAAGCATGTGAGGGAATCCTAGAAATACCCATAGAAACAGGACTTATTCTATAGTTGAATAGTCTGGAATAGTATCCTGTATCCTCCATTCTGATTTATTGCTTTTGTCTAGTCCTTGCAGGAACTTGTGCAAGCTGATGCCTTAGGTTTTAACTTTTCTATCTTTCAAATTGTGTACGGCTTAGTGTGTAACTCTGAACTGTCTTGCAGCCTGTTAGCTGCTGCTCTCTCATGCTAAGATAGACACAACAAAGCCTCTCCAGGCTTGCTCTTCAAGGACACTCAGACTGTCCTAGACCCAAAATGTGTAAACCAGTATCTTGAGAAGAGGGGCAAGCTGAGGGGCAGTTACATCATTAGCTAAAGTTTAATTGGCAGATTTATTCTGATATGCAAATGGACCAAACCTATAAAAGTGTGAAGAGCTCGTGACTTGTTGTCCATCTTGGGTGTAGCCTTTGGCCTGCCCAGGGTGTACCTCTGAAAGACTTTCAAATAAATATCCATCTTTATTCCCTTCTTCCTGTCTAGTCTCTGTTCCCAGGTTGGCCTCTCAGGCATCAAAGCCTCATACAATAAAACTGACAGAATGTTGAAGAAGATTGCTTTTGAAAAGAGAGTGGCAAGAAGAAGATCAGATGCCTGAGCATGGTACCTAAGCAAAACTAAGTTCTTCATTTGGGGATAGCAGATGATCTGCTTGGAAACAGCAGCTGAGAATGAGGAAAGATATCTCAGGACATCTCAGATGGCATTGCTCAACAACATTTAGGAAATAGAAAAATTCATTTGGCCTTTGGCCCTGTCGATTTAACTACATAAAACTAGAGAGAAATTTGAAATAGTCTATATATCTGGAATTGTGGTCCTGTTAGGTACCTATGCAAAGCCAAAAACTTTGATATAGTGTTGTAGAAAACAGAAAGAAAATGGACAATAGGAAACCTTCTACAGTATCTCTGATTTGACAAAACTTTCTAAAACAGATAAGATAGGGAGAAATTTCTAAAGTAATTGCCCTTGCAGTTTCTGATGTATAGCCTTTTTGGACTCGGGGTTGGATGGTGATACAGCTGAGATACTCAGTAAAATGAGTAGGACAGCGGGCAGTGGGCACAGGGCACAGGTACCTCACAGCACCACAGAACCAGGAATTGGTTGTTAGTCAGCTGATGCTTTTCTGTGCTCATGTTTATGATTAGTGGACCCTGTTTCTCCTTGTTGGGCCCTTGTACATTTAATGGAAGTTATTTTGCAGCATCATGTTCACATATTTAAAAATGTCATTACTTAGTACTAGCTGTATTGATTATATACCACCAGCTGCATTCAGATCTTTACTTTCCACTGATGTTTTCTACTATTTATCCATTAGCAAGTGAAAGTAGAACTCTTCCCCTGCCTTCATCAGCCTGAACTTTACTAGATCTGAGCCCCAGGGCTTTGTGAGGAAACAGTCTGGGGTTTTTATAAACCAAATAACCTCAAGCTGTTCAATAAAATGTTTAAAATGTAAGTACTGTACCACTAGTGTCACTACGAACTCAAATGTGCAGCTCTGTGGCTATCCTATTTCTAATACAATATGAAATTATAGATGTTTCTGCATAATATTGATTTATGAGACCTAGCAATAAAATAACATATGCAGATGGTTTCTAGAATGCACTTGGAGCACCTCAGAAAGATTCTCACAGTAAGCGGCACCTTTGCATAGTGGGATAAACTCCAGAGACAAGTGTGCTACATTAGTATCAGTGTCAAGCTGACATTTCAGGGTCAGTGAATAAATATCCTAAAGCCCAAGTGTTTATTTTTGAGAAATTTCGTATATAATAACCTTGACTTTACATTGTTTTTTAGGTATGCATATGACCTCTATCCAAATCACAGTTTGCAGTGATTTACTTCAGAAATATTATTCCTGCACTATTAAAATGAATTAATCAAACTTGATACAGTGCTTTTTCTTCCCATTTGTGCTTTTATTCTTTCTCATGTTTTTGATGAAATACAGAAAGGACATTGAATTATTAAAGCACGTGCACCAACACAGTCATCCACACATATATATTCATATATATATATAGGATTTATTCCCCTGATCTCCAATTTGTAACCATATGATACATAAAAATGTATAAAAACAAGGAAGATCCAGGTCACTATCAAACCAGTTAGTAATTTTTCATGTAAGCCCAGCGAGGTTACTTTCCTGCTTACTCTTCAGGGTGAAAGCAACTATACAAAGAGATTTTTATAGAATTTACCCTATCAGAGTTGCTATGAAACTTATATTTGACCACAGAAGATACAGGGATGTAGTCACCAATTGCTAGAGATCTACAGATTATGATCTTGTTTACCTTTATGTTTGTTTCACTATTTGTTTCACTATTCTTCTGAAAGCAGAACCCTGTTCTCCAATGACTGGGAAAAATAACCCCTTCCTTGGAACATTCTAACATAGAGTAAGTCATACACCTAGGCAATCTCCAACTGATGCCTGAAGTGGCTATCTAGAGACTAGACAGGAAAAAGGGAATAAAGGTGGATACTTATTTGAAAGGCCTTCAAAGGTACACCCTGGGGAGCCAAAGGCTACATCCAAAAAGGACCCCCAAGATGGACACCAAATCACGAGTTCTTCACACTTTTATAGGTTTGGTCTATTTGCATATCAGCATAAATTCGCCAATTAAAGCTTTAGCTAATGATGTAATTTCTCCAAGCTTACCCCCTTCTCAAGATGCTGGTTTACACATTTTGGGCCTAGGACCGTCTGGGTGTCCTTGAAGAGCAAACCTAGAGAGGCTTTTGTTTTGTCTATCTTAGCATAAGAAAACAGCAGCTAACAGGCTACAAGACAGTTCAGAGTTACACACTAAGCAGTACAGAATTTGAAAAATATAAGAGTTAAAACCTAAGGCATCACAACCAAATGAAGTTTAACAGGACTAAGTTCTGTTAGACTCTGTGCCATATTCTCCACCTGGGGCAGGATAATCCTGGTTATACCTTCAGACTGGGGGAGGAGAGGATGAAGAGCAGCCCTGCAGAAAGACATGTGGGGGTCCTGATCGATGGCAAGTTGAACATGAGGCAGCAGTGCCCTGGCAGCCAGGAGGGCGAACCCTGTCCTGGAGAGCATCAGGCACAGCATCGCCAGCCAGGCAAGGGGGGGATTGTCCTGCTCTGCTCTCTGATGGTCCACCTTCACTTTGAGTGCAGTTTTTGAGCATCTCAATATAAGAAAGACATCAAGCATTTCATTCCTTCTTATATAGAAGTAGACATCTTTGTGCTGCATCATAAATTATCTTACCAATTTAACCTCCAGGCTGAAATCTCGGTTCTTTAAAACTTGTGAGTAGTTTCCCAGGCTTTCAGTGACCTGCAATTTAATTTTGATATCTATTTAAGATGTGCCCTTTATGTTTCATGGACAGTTCTTTGGTTTTCATGAATTCATGATGCATGAAATTTTTGAGTTGGAATTTAATGGATTAAAGGATTCTGCTAGTCCATATTCTGATTTGTTGTAGTGGTTGTTTTCAACAAATATCTTAAAATTATTTTTAATTTCAACTTGCATTGCAATTTTACATAGTAGAAATTTGGATTCTGTGAGACTGATAAAGACTAAAGAATTTTCAGGAGGAGAAAGTTATGGGTATTATGCACTACTCTCATCTCTTATTTTTTTTCCTTCCTACAAAAGTATCTCTACTTGGTCCTCAAGTAGTGTAGCAGTTCTACTTAATTGTCACTCCTTAGTTCCACACTTATGAGAATTTGAGCCCAATCTAGGATAAAGATTTTCCAACTGGCATTTCCCTTCTATGTCAAACATGACAGCAAAGAGCAAATTTTAAATTGGTTCATCTACCTGTTTTTATTATGGTTGATAATTTTGAACATCAAAGGCTTGAATAAGAACACTAGCTCCCTTGATAACTGCTACAGTTATCTAATTCTCCATGTTGTGAGTCTATGAGCTTTCTCAGTGATGGTTACTGATGAACCGAACTGGAATATTTGGCTCTCAACTACCCTTTAAGCATTGGTAAATAGTTACTTCACAAAACCTCTCTTATTTATCCATATTTTCAGATGGGAAAACACTTTTCTCAGAATTGATGACTACTTATTTTTCAGCTAAAGTAAATACAGATCTATATCTCTTTTCATTTGTGCAAGAAGCTGACACATTCTGTCACAACATAGCATGAGTAAATGGGAAAGTGACAGCTTCCTGGCAAAATTTTAAAGAGATAAACATCTATTTTTGTTTAAACAGCTACTAAAAAAATGGATAGAAGCTTTCCAAGCTGAAAGGCTGTGGAATATACTAATGTTGCAAACTGGCAAATGAATGCACAAGATCCAGACACTCATTATTACCCCTGCAATTTTCACTGTATTTGACCATTACCTAGTATGAAAAGTTTAAGTAATGTACTTAGCATTATTAGCTTAGGTATGTGAAACCATACAGCAAACACTGCATTTTATTATTTTTTCAAAATTTAAAAAATCCAAACAACCTCTTTTAAGCAGGAACATATTTTTGCATTCAGTTTATGTGGAAAGGTTTTGGTAGTGGGGAAAGGGGTGTAGAGGTTTGGATTCTGTAAGAATAGACCAGGAGCTGCTGCCAGGTTGGGCAGAGCTCCAAAATGGACCTGCCATTGCCCAAATCAGCCAAAGGTGATGCTGATGGTGCCTCTGTGATAACATTTAGAAAGCTGTGAGAGAGTGAGAATATATGAGAGGAACAGCCCTTCAAACACTCAGGTCAGTGGAGAAGGAGGGGAAGGAGGTACTCCCGTCACCTGAGCTGAGATTCCCCTGCAGCCCATGGTGAAGACCATGGTGGAGCAGAGATCCATGAAGCAGGTGGATATGCCCAGAAGGAAGTCCATGCTGGAGCAGGATCCTGCAGGAGCTGTGGTCTGCACAGAGGAAGCCATGCAGAACTGGTTTTCTGGCATGAATGGTGGCTGGTGGGGACCCTCACTGGAGTAGTCCATTCCTGAAGCACTGCAGTCCATGGGAAGGACCCACATTGCAGCAGTTTGTGAATGACTTTCTCCTGTGGGACAGACCCCATGCTGGAGTAGGGGAAGACTATGAGGAGGAAACGGCAGAGGAAGCCTTAGGGACTGACTGCAACCGTCATTCCCCATCTTCCTGTGTGGCTCTGGGGTAGGATGCAGGCAAATCAGGGGTGAAGCTGAGTCTGGGAAAAAGGGAGAGTGGAGATAAAGTGAGTTGAAATTTCACAATAAATTTAATTAATCTTAGTGGGCACCTGGTGGTTGACTCACTACACACACTTAGAGCACTTACAGATTCTAACACTCGTGGGTTCCATATAGCTTGGATAGTTATTGTATCCTTTCTGCTTAAAATTAACAAGATGATGAGATATGAAAATTTCTTTTACTATCTTTCTGAATGTAGAATGCAGAAACAATAAAGAGGAAAAAAAAGAAGAAGAGATAAATGAAAAGATAAATCTCATAAGGAAGATAACTATTTGTCCGGAAATAAAGAATGTGAATGTGGGACTGGGTAACGGATAAGTTTAGATGAGACATACAGCAGCAGCTGAGAAAAAGTCAGAGAAAAGATGGAAAATTTATACTATTGTGTGAAAGAAACGCAGGAAAGATGTTTGTCAAGGAAAGAAAAACAGAAGCTGACAGGTTCACAGGTAAAAGGGAACTGGAGAAAAAGTGAAATGCTTTGAGTGGGGGAAAAGACTGTAAAATCAAAAGAAAGATAAGATAAAGATCTGGATAAAGGAAGAAGAATCACTCAATATAAGGTCCCTTTCAACCCAAGCTTTTCTATGAGTCTATGATCTAGTCAAAGATCACAGAGTTAAGTGGTTTGAGAAAACAATGAGATAAAGCAAAGTTGTTTTGATTTATGCTGCTTGCTTTATATGTTTCTAAGTCTTCATCTTTACCCTTGCAAACGTAAAAGAAGAATGTTTGCAGGGATTATTGTGTAGGATCTGGGTGCATTTTTCTTTGTTTAGAACACTAGATGTCTCTGCTGTTGACACACTTTCATTAACTGTTGGCCAACACCTCTGAACATGAAAGTGATTCTATTAGCACAGTTTTGCAAATGGGGAAACTGAGGTAAGGGGCAATATTTTTCCTGGGGCTTCAGTGCAGTTACAGTGATAAAGCCAGGATAACCATATCCCAAACCAAACTGAAATTTCAGGCACAAGCTGTTCTCAGGCTCCTTGTGCCGTTGTTGAAATTACACTTGTTGTGATCAGTGTAAAGCTCACTGAAGGAGAGTTTGGCTTGGATTTAAATATCGTATATCTTCAATTTCCATCAGTGTTTCTCACTTAACAGTAGAGGACAACTCTTCAGCAAGCATCTGCAGTGTCAGTAATTCCATTAACAAAGAAGCCACTGTATTATCAACATACTGTAGCTTCATTTTAATGTGTCATTTGCACTTCAAAGTCACATAACTTTTATTATGGTAAATCAATTAAAACTATTTCTCATGATAATTTATCTTCTACAGAGTTTATCATCTCAGAGAATGCAATATTTCCCAATTTAACTTCCAAGACAAAAGTGATGTAATTTGAATGCCTTTTACTGAGCTTATTAAGCATAAAGATCACAGAAATTTCAAACCCTGAAAGATAACTGTTTCATCTATGTGATAAAATGGAAGTCACATTTTAGTAACTTACTGGAGGTAGTAGGAGACAGTATGCTAATTAGTAATATAACCTCATTTACTCATTTGGTATGTCTCTTGTTTTAAATGATAGTCTGTCTAGAATAGATATCCAGCTTGATACAAATATGAAAAGGAAATCAAGTGAATCTACTGTATATTCAATAAAGCTGCATGTAGCATTCATTTGATTATGCTTTTCTTGGTGTATTTATAATTCAGGAATCACCTTGAAATAAAGTAAACATTCTCAAAGACCTTGCAGTGGAGAATAGAGGTTTGTATAGAAAAATTCCCATTCAGAAGGGAGACATGGGTCAGATCCTCCATTAACATAAATTATCACGACTCTGGAGAAGTCAGGAGAAAAATGTCAATGTACATACAGGAGCTGCAAATCTGATGACGTACAAGTGTTAAAAAAACTCACAACAAAGCATGAAAAACCCAACCAGTGTGCAACCACCATCCCCTTGATATCTTGAAGCATTAATACGAGATGAAAAGTTCATCTGTGTCTTTAGTGGATGTATTTGAGTGTGACTGATTGTTTCTTTAGTGGCAGAAGGCTTGATTTTCATGTGCTTTTTTTTCAAATATGCTTGGGGCACCTGCCCCCTGATTTGTACTGTGATTTGTGCTCTTGGCTATTCAAAAGGTTGTAAAAATGCTGACAGTCTCTAATTCCTGTCTCTTCTCCATCTGAAAGTGCTGGGTTCACACATTACATTATAATGTAAGCAAAACTAACAAATAAGAAAATAATAACCCTTGACTCTCTTAAAATTAGACCATGCAGTTTTACACAGAGCAAGAGAAAAATAATCCCAACAGCCAGTGAGGCCTCCAGTCCCCTTTCTTTTCAACTGCACTAGCAGTAAATAATTGCAGCCCCTAAGCCCTAGACCTTTGCTCAGCAGGGAAAGGGAGAGCTGTTCCTGGGCAGTGTGTGTCATTTGTTGGCCTGTGGCTCCTGCCTCTTGGATTGCACACATCAGTGCACAGCCGCTCTCAGCTAGAGTAAGTGTTTTTGGCTGAAGTAAGATAACTGGGAACACTGGGCTGCCCTCTGAGCTAAAGCACAATACATATTAAGTGCTTGGAGGTCTGACATATATTTAAACCCCTTAACTTGGCTTCTTTTTGGTCTCTGTTTCTGAGATTGGAGTATAAAGAGGTGCTTCTACTGTAGGTGTAGTTTATACTCATATTTCACATGGTGAGGATGCTTCTTGCAAGTTACCATTTTGCACCCTGGAAGAGTAAAATGCTGAAAATAACATCTTAGTTACTCCACAGTACTTATGAGGGCAAAAAAATTTAATTCTATGTCTCACCATGCTGCTTTGCTCATAAAAGTACAGCGATATCTTATCTGTTCACTCTTTTGGCCGTAAGACCTGGAGATCTAACTACCTGAAAGGGATGATGTATACATGTATATAAAAAGGTGTCTTGGTTGCACCCCAAGACAATGTATATAAAAAGGAAATTTAGACTGAAAATCTGCCTTAATGGTGTGATTTATTGGACTACATTATGGTCTCCCAAGGGAAGGGGTAGAAGTCCCATTAAATAATGGAAAAACACATCTGCTGAGGACTAGAACATATGGGAACTAAACACAGGGAAACTGAACAGATTTTATCTAAGCTAGAACTGGCCAGTTTCTCCTGACATTACCATACTCCCAAAGGAGCGGCAGAACAGATACACAACATTTTTGTACCATTTGTATTTGTATGGCATAAACAGTATGAAATATGTTCTAAAATAATTTCCTTTGATGATAATTATCTGTTACTATGCAAAGTAACTGGTTTTACAGTAGGAATATCTTCCTTAAATTAATCATTTCATGTTTTGGCCATTCAAGGAAGCAAAGAACGAGCCATTCTTTTGCATAATTAGCCAGGAAAGCACTCATTTAAGAGTCATGTATTTAGGACTTGCATTTGCACAAACCGAATGGAGTTTTGCTATTGACTTCACTGGCAACAGTCAAAGTCTCATTTTCTCCAGATATGCTGAGGCCTTTTTGGAATTGGTTGTATTTGATTTCACTCAATATACAAAAGAAAATGCTTAGTATCTCGTTGACAAAATCCATTTGGTCTGGGCCTACTCACTGCTGAACGCATTACTCTTCTACTAACTTTTTGAGAATAAAATGACATTTTTAAGGATCCAAATATATTGCTTTCTATTTGGTTTAGTCCTTTGCACTTTTGAAAATGAATGTAGAATCCTGCTCTACCACTGCTTTGGGGTTTACAATGCAACTGTGCTTCCTTCACTTTGATAAAAGGGGAGTCTCATCAACATTCTGTATTTCAGCTACTGGACAAGCACAGACCTGCTTATGGAAGGTTACTTTTAAGAATTCTTTTTTCATACACTAGAATTATGCATCAAGGCATTTGGACTATAATGCAAAAAAGCTGCCTATCTATTATATTACCACCTGAATGTGTTATTAAAATGTTACCGGAGTGCTGCACTTTGATGGTTTCATGCAGTCAGAATCCAACGAACATCATTTTAGAATCCAATCTTTGCATTACTATTTTTAAGGGTATTGATTTTTTTCTAATAGCCTTTCTGAACAGTTTCTTGGGTTCAATGAGGTTTCTTTATTCCCTAATTACAGAAAGCTTACTGAAGATAATACTTTTTTGAAAGAATTTTTTTTTTCAGTTTGCTTTTGCTCTGATATGGTCACATTTATGTAAATAAAGATCTGTTTACTCAGTTTCAATATACAGTAGTCTTAAATCAGAGAAAGCTCATAATAAATATGAAACTAGAACATTCCTTTTTGTAAATACATCTGCAAGCCTGACTGCATCTCACTAAGCATTTTATAGGTTCATTACACTACTTGGCTCACATTGAAGTCACCTCAAATTTTATTTTTATTTTTTTTCTAACCATCATATGAATAAACTTTGGCTTCTGTTTAGACTGGAAAAGATCCAGTATCTGCTTACAATCTACAGATTCAGGAAAACATAACGGTTATTACAGATATTAAGGCATTTCTCTACACCTGTGTGTCACATTCTAAACTTTAGTGGGGTCAGCAGAGGTGCCACTTACTAGAACTGCATTGTGGATTTTATGTAGAATGAAATTCATTTCACTTGCAAATGTGTAAAGTTTGGAGCAAAGGTAACTGACAGGCGTAAATATATAACCAGGTGGTTATATTCATACACATACATATATATATATACACTCACGCACATATATTTAACCAACCCACAAGGGATGGTTTCAAAACATTTTGTTGCTATAGTTTGACCAAGACTCCAGATAATTGCTTGTTTATTTTAGTGGATTTTTTTTCCCTACGCAGCTTAGGTGCTTTTGTAGAGTTCATTATTATCTGCCTAAGAACTGGTTTAAGAAGCATTTTAGAACAACTTAGATGATCTTTAAGGTCCCTTCCAAACCAAACCATTCTATGACTCCATGATTCTATGTACAGCATTTAGGAATAAATTAAGGCATTCTTGAGAATGCATGATCAATATAGTGAGACATATATACTATATGCTGAAGGGATTAGAATAAAAAGAACGCATTCTTCTTTTACAGGATGCTATACTTTGCAAACCCATTGTCTTCTTTGTAAACTCACCATCTGCAACAATGGCAATGTCAAGTCCATTGATGACAATACCTGCATTGTATCTCACAAGACTTTTTGGTGCATGAAAAATGATTAACACCTTATTAGCACAAACAAAATGTTCTCTATGTTTTCAATTTTTTATTATATTTATAATATTATTATTGATAGCTATTATAAGTTGCTATCTGCAGCTAGTAAGGTGGAAGCAATTTTTGGAGGACAGTGTTATAAGAATTGCATTTTCCAATAGAAACTTAGTTACTTGGTCAGCTGAATTGGAGAATTTTAATTCATCAGTGTTAAAAGTGTTGCAAAAAGTCAATATGCTTAAGATCAGTCATGTCCTACTTTTGTTTGGTTGTATGTAGAACTCTCTAAAAGCTTGAAAAAAGACACACAAATAATTTACTTAATCTTGGCACTGCTTGTAAATCTTCAAGTAATAATTATTTATTAAATATTTACTTGAGGTGAAAATTAGACTTCATCAATGAAAAAAGATTCAAAGATGCTTGGATCTGTAAGGCTTTTCTTCTTTAAATCTAAACTTTAAACCAGTCTCTTGAGATTCATCTTGTTTCTGTGAGCCCTAGGGAATAGCAGGAAATTCATACATATTTAATATTAGTCAAATCAACCAATGCAATAACCATGCTAAAAGAACAATTATGCAGACTATTTATGTAAATATGGAATAGGAATTACGTGTTTTTATTTAGAACACTGGAAAGACTTGTAAATTATTTAATTTAAGGAGACATGCTTTGGAGTCATTTTGAGTAATTTATTTACAATACATATATCATAGAAAAATATTTTAATATATTTGTATTTTCATATTCATTTCAACCATAACTAGGTTAAGACTAGTATAATCTTCAGAGAACAAAATTGCTTTGTCTTTTATGGAACTTAAATGCAAATATCTGTTTGTGCCAGACAGAATTTATTTAACATTTTATTTAACAAGCCTTTTTTTAACTAAGGAGACACGGCAAAATTATTTAACTCTGTGTTTTCAATAATAATAATAATAATAATAAAATAGTATTTTTCATGCATATAAGAGTTTTTAAAATCTGCAAATATTACTTATATTTTCCTGATCTGCTCTAATCATGAAGAATGTTGCATATTTTCATGAGCCTGGAAACCTGTCTCCAGTTAACTTCCATTTCTTCAATATGCTTCTCAAGGAACAGCAAAAGATATCCACAGAAACCATGAATTCACCTCTTCAAAAATGACTTTCTTATTTTAGTGTCATAGTTAATCGTCAATAATTCATGCTTCTTGTGAAGTCTCTTATTAGTTGAAGAAACAATTTTATTCAGAGACGTTTGCACTGAAACATGGTGAAGAAACAATTTCAGGAATTAGGGTCACAAAAAGACCTTTGGAATCTCTGTGCTATTCAAAAAAATGCTGAGAAGTGTCAGAAAATTCTTATAATTTAAGTCAGTTCAGAACTTCACAGCCATTCTATCCATTGCTTTCCTGCAAAAAGGAGATAGCTGACTTGGCAGTAAACAGGTCTTCTGTGTCAGAATGCGGGGTTTTTGATTATCAGTTGTTTTGACAAAGCCATTTCTGTCATTTATTCTGTCCAGGTATAGATGATGGTCTAAACCATAGATAACTAGACTCTTTCACAGTCACTTTTCTGACTCATTTGATATGTATGTGTAGGTACAAGATGTATCTTACACCAAACATGGAAGTTTTTCATTGACTGTAAGGCCAAGTCAGGACGACTGGCTCACCTGGTCACTCTGCTAACTCCAGTGGAAATGTCTGCAGTGTATTCACCCCTACTGCACCTGTATTCACCTCTGCTATTCCCCATGCAATTACCCCTCACCTTCTCTAGGTCTGTACTGATATTTTAGCTACCTGGCCTGGCACTTTGATCATGATTTTGGTGTCAACAAATACTTTGGGTTGATCCCAGAATGATATAGCTGGCATGTCAAAAATAACCAAACAATAGGTGTTTAATAGCATGCTTTATAAAAGGATTTGGGCGCCTGCAACTAGGTCCTTCAATTAAAAACCCAACTTGAAAGCTGAAAATCTGCAAACTTAATTGTGTGGAACTGCTACTTGTTTTGAGTGGTACATACACATTGCTGAAGTCCCACCAGATTTCAGAAACTAGTCCTTTTCACATCTAATCAAAAGCGCTTCAGCTATTAAGGCTTCCTAGAGAAACTCCATGTGCAGTTAAGTAGAATGGGGGTAAGTAAACAGTGCAAGCATAGTTGCTTTTATTAAGAGGTCAGAATAAAAGAATCGACCCACATTTTCATATGAAAGCTCAGTGAGCAGAATATTTGCCTGAGTTTCAATCTCTCTGTGTAAAAGAAGATTTTGTCCAAGTTTCTCTTTTAGAGTACTGCACAAATAACATAGGCACAAGGGAAAGGAAAAGGGAAAAAAAGGAATTCTCTTGTTTTTTTTAAGAAATTATCTTTTAGCCTGCCTGGTCAGGAAGGCACACGTAGAAGTAAGACACTGCTCCCAAATTTCAGAAGCATAGCTGCATTTACCTTTTCCGATATCTTGCACAAACAAGCATTTTTATAGAGCAAATAGGATAAATCTGAACACAAGGATGAAGAGATATACCTTGAAATTCTTTCTTCATTCCTTTTTTATCAGTGGCAATTTTTGTTTGTTTCTAAGATGGGAAAAAACCCAAACCAAAACCATAAGATAAAAAGCAGTCTTAGGGACTAGGCCAGAATCTAGGAACCACCTTTCTGAAGTCAGTTTAGCACTTAGCCTTACAGTTCCAACTCCTGGGTTGAATTCCTAAATTTCCGGTGTTTGAGAATTAAATTAACAAGTACCTAATTCCCTCTGTAATTCCAGCATTTCTCTTAACTCCCACAAACAGAAATAATGCTTTTTAAAATTCATCTTACATAGAACAGGGTGAAAAAGTTGTCCTAACACCTTTTAGCTTTGCCTTTTTCTTGTCAGGGAAAAACCAAAAAATGTGCTTGTACCTGACAGACATGGTGTTATGAGTCTTGCAACTAATATCCCTGCTTTTACTGCTGTTTTCTGCCTCTGTTCTGTTTCACATTCTAGAAAAGCCTACAGTGCTAAAGTTAAATTAGAAAGCAGTACTAATTAAAGATCAGCTGGAAGAAATCAATAAAGACATTACTACGTATTAACTGTTACTGTTATCCTAAAAGAAACATTGGTTCATTTCAGAAAGAATAAAAAAGTAAATTGATGTGATAGATTCCTGAACAAAACAATGCAAAATATGAAGCTTCAGTAACTGCAAAGAGATGAAAGAACAGTTTTACCTGCTGTGGACAAATGATTCATCTTGCAATCCTGAGAAAGTCATGAAGCAGTCTGGATTGGCAATTACAATGATGTGGATTTCAAACCATAATTTAACTATTTCATAGCCAGTAACTGACATTCATTTTTACACAGACACCCATGGGTGTCGCACGCGGACACGAAGGAACACACACAGAGGCCAGTATCAGGATCAAAGAGCAAAGAGCCAAAGCCGGGCCGAAGGGCCCACTTCTTTATTTTATACACTTTTAGAAAACCCCATGGGTTGGAGGGTGACATTACCACCCCTCAACCACATAGGTTAAAGGAGAAATCCATCAAACTTCTCTGCCTTAGCAGAAAGAATGAAAACATCCAGGTCGGTTAGCATAACATGGCTTATGTTTGCAGAAAGTGCGTGAGAACTCTGACTACAGAATTAAAAACATTGAAGAACTGTGAAAATCAAGGCAACACATGGGGTTAGTATTTTTATAAACGCTATGTCATTGTTTCCATTGCTTATTTCCCAATATTAGAATTAGGTAATTAGTAACTGAGCTACAGTCAATGTAGCTCAGTGTTATATTTTGATTTACAGTTCATCTTTTACTTAAAATATATTATTCCAGCATATATGACCTGACTTAATATTAAGGGGTTTTTGTTGTTGGTCTGTTAGTAGGGTAATAGTTACTTTTCAAATGTTTATCTGTTCTGTTCTTTAATTTCTAGCAACATGAAGTTCATAAACTTCAACTAGAAATAGATATTTTGTGTCAGACCTCATGTAGAACAAATGAGTTCTCACCTATTCAAGTCTGTAGAGTTATACTGATTTACATGCAAACCTGCCACAAACATCTCTTTTTAACTCTAATTTAACAGATATATTTAATTATGTTTTAAATTGATGTAGGGAAAAAAATCCTTAAATTTTTCTTTTCTGATTGGAAGACACTATCCATTAGAAAACTGTTAAGAAATGCTGTAGGATTATCAGAATATTTCTACACAATTTTAGTTTACTCCTAATTAAGTTTGGTTTTGCAACAAATTAAAAAAACCTTAATATCATTACAGTAGCTTTTGACATAAACTAAAAAGATACTATCTGGGTAACTGCATTACAGAAGGCAATTATTTTGAGTTTTTGTTTGTTTTAAATATAAATTATTAGTCATGTACCTAAAATACTGAGTGTATATAGGCATGGATGGACTGTGGCAATTTGTGATTTGACCTTGGCTGGCTGCCAGGTGCTGACCCAGCTTCTCTTGTACTTCTCCTCTAGAGGACAGGGCAGGGGGAAAGGATGGGTCAAGATAAAGACCAAGGATCACTTACCAATGGCTGTCACAGGCAAAACAGACTCAACTTGAGGAAAATTAATTTAAATTCCTGCCCATTTTTTAATAATATTGCTGGATGGTGAAAAAAAAAACAAACCAAAAATTAGAAATACCTTTTGCTCTGCTCCTTTTCCTAGACTCAACTACAGCCCTTCTTTTCCAGTTCCTCAGCCTTCACACCCTCCAGCGTGATGCAGGGCGATGGGGTATGGGAGTTGTGGTCAGTTCAAAACAATTCTTTGCTGCTCCTTCCTCCTCATGGAGACCTTCTTCCTCCTTAAGGCCAGCTTGGACAGGGTGTTGAGAAACTCAACAGGTGTCTCTGGCAGAGGAGTTGGAACTAGATGACCTTTAATGTCCCTTCCCACCCAAAAAATTCTGTGATTCTGTGTTTTTCCCCTGCTCCACCTTGGGCCGGACTGCAATCTTTCAGGACAAACTGGTTCCACTATGGTCTCTCCCATGGGCTCCAGAGGAATTTCTCCTCTGTCTTGTGGGACAATATCTCTCTTCCTTCTTCTTTGACCTTGGTGTTTGCTGGGCTGTTTCTCCTCCTTTTCCCCCTCTTTCTCCTCTCTGCTGTTCGGCATTTTGCCCCTTCTTAAATATGTTTTCCCTGAGGCATCACAGTCTTGGCTGTAGGGCTCAGCTGTGCCCTGAGCTGGTTCCATTGGAACCATCTGCAATCATCCAGAGCCAGCTCACATAGCCCCTGCAGCTCCCCTCTGCCAAGACCAGTACACCTGCACCCAGTACAGTACATAAATATAAATATACCTCAAGATATACAGAAGTTTTCTGTTTCCCCACTTCGGGGAAATGGGAAAAATAACATCCTCCACATCAGGGCAGGAATTAAACTTATGACCAATCAAACCAATATCCTTTGGCTACACCTAAAGCTGCAGTGCTCATTTGCTTGGTCAGTGCTGAAAGAACGACATCCAAAGCAATTAAGAATTAATGGTCCAGATAGCTGCCTTATCTTGCTGTTACACTGGGTATCAGTATTTTATTCATTGTATTGAATGAGTAGACCAGGAGAATATGATCTGCAAATGTTAGTGGCAGATTGAGATCCTTCCTTTTAAATGGAAGAAACCCCATATTAAAGGTTTCAGGTTCAATCTCTACAGGTGATCTCTGTTTAGGTATATTACATGTGAGAGCAATAGAACGCAATGAAAGGTGAATTTTAATAAAAATGGTCTTGCATATTTATGCAAGGTGAATACAGGAGCTTTTAATATACAAATTCATCATAGATTCTACCACAGAGCAAGAAGCCACTTCTACAAACCCAAAGGGGCTATTGAATAATAAATGCTACGCTGATGAATGAAGTTTGGGACATCAAACTTCTAATCACGTGTCATGAATCAGTTTAGTTATATTTTTCAATCAGGCTGTTATATTACCTTTATTAGCCTCTGTGACCAAATACATAATGATTTTCTGCTCTAAAGGCAAACTGCAAAGAGGGTTCCAGAATTTTTTGCCTATACAAGTTATCAAAAGATAGTTTCAAATGTTCTATTTGACTTTTGGGGCCATGCTAGCTTATATGTCTAGCTTTTGCAGCAAAAGTACAAGGCAAAATTAAGAGGCAGAAAGCTGAAGCAGGTCAGCAATGACACAAGGCCTACATATTTTCCAGTGACATCTAAATGAGAGTTGAATGAATCTAAAAATCTGGAAGAGGTTGCTGAGCTAAGATTCTAATGAACAGAAGACAACAGAGATGGGAAACATGACTGTCCCGATCGCAATAACAGATTTATCACAGAATTTCCCATGATCATCAGCCTCTGTGTATTTGGTAGCCAATGTCCCCTGCCATATGACTACTGATGTTTCCTGAAATGGTTAGCTTTCTATTGACTTCTGAGGAGTTTTATATGTGTATTTGTCCTTGGAAAGATTGTATAGCCGCCTTTTCGTAACAAAAGGGACTCCATTGATCTTGAAAAAAACAAAAGATGCGTTAATGATATGGATATCCAACATTTTCTTATGGAATTTGCTTCACTGTAGGTCACTGTCAGACTGGGTTTCAGTTACATGGAAACATGGAGTAGTTTGGGGCATCTATGCAAGTTTTAGCTCCCAAATGGTTGAATGTCTCCACAGACAGCGTTAATCTTGGAGATGACCTAGGATGACTTTTAAGACAAAGTTGAAGTAAATTTTGTAACAAAGTGTAGCAAACTTTGATAGATTAGTTTCTTTTGGTTTGGTTTGGTTTTGTTATTTATTTATTTGTAGCTGTGTTTGGGTTTTTTCATGGTTTTTTTGGGTTTTTTTCCAAAGCAAGCTTATTATAGACAGATAGCTGTCAACACATAGATTATTAAAGTCAAAATACACTTCTCTTAGGAATCTGCTTTGATATACAAATACACAAAATGAAACTGGAGAGAAATGGCTTAGACCAGGAATCTGCACCATTGAATTCTAGCACTTTCATGGATTTAAATTTCTGTACTGCTTTTCTCAAGTTCAAAAGCATGTATATACTAGTTTATAGTGGCCCACAATGTGCAGATACACAGCCCCATCCCAGCAAAGACCCAAACTGTGAAATGTCTATACAGTGCGCACGTTGGCTAGTAGTAAAAAGCCTTGCATAAGGAAATGCATTCTCTGATCTCAGATGTTATAATAGCTCTCATGATTTTTTTGACTAAGGCTTTAAATTACAGCTAATTGGGTAATAAATGAATTAGAGGTGTGTCTATAAGTTTTCAAGGTCTTCCAGCCTCTAGAGCTAACCACCTACATACAAAAATCAACAGAAATCCCACATGACAAAACAAAATGAATATTTGGATGAGATCACTCTCCTTTACAGTTCTGTAGTTCCTCAGAGAACTTAAAATTTGTTATTCTGTGCTTTAAAACTGAGTCAGATAATGCTGATTTTCCTCCGCCTTTTCGCTAAAAAATGGTTAAGACTGCCATACAAAGTTAGAAACCCAGTTTTCCTCATCTACTTTTTTCATGTACCAATGTCAGCAAGACAATGATAAAATTCTTATTTAAATTTGTGATGATTGCTGAAAGTTGATGATGAGAAAATACAGGATAAAATATGGATTGTAGCATTCAATGTACTATGCAAATTATGAATGATAATCTGGACAGATTGATTCGATTCTAGTATGTGGAATAGCTTGAGAAACAAAGTCTGTCATCTAAGCTTTTTGACAGGTGTCAAGTAAACAGTAATTTTTTTTAAGGGATACCTTTAAATTGAAATAGAATTCTGTAGGAATGCTTTTTTTTTTTTCTCTTCCCAGGGTCCAGTTATCAGCTTGGTGAATTCTGGAATAAACTGTATCTACTTCTTCTCTTTATTTCAAGGCATCATCCCTGAGTTAGGATCACTTGGTATTGGGTTTTAAATATATGTGATTTTTAAAAAATTAGTTTTCTGAGAACTAACTAAAAAGAAGTATTTTAAATAAAAATGTTAAAGAAACTTTAATTCTAAGATACAAATTTATCCCTAGGAGGAAAAAAGAACATAAAAAATGGATATAGTAACTTTAAAATACTTCATGAAGTTTCAGCCATCCAGCTTCTGTAATGTCCAAGTGAATGGCATTGACAAAGTTCCAAAACTCTTGGAAAATGTATCCACAAACACATAGTTAATCATTGCTATTATGTTAAATATAGTGAAACAGTCATAATTTGCCTGGTAAATTACAGTATATTATGGAGTGCACTGTAAACACGCATATTCATAAGAAATAATTATATATTTTAAGAGATAAAGCCAAACTTTCACTTGTAAATTGCAATTCATTTCACATAGATATGATACAAAGACATATTCAGCAAACACACGTATGACTTTTAAATCAGTTTCCACAGATTTTAGATTTGCGAAGTATTTGAGTTAGATATATTTGGCCAAATATGTAGGTGTTAAGAAATAACTCTTAGTGGAAGCTTTGATCAATGGAAATGTAAAAATGAAAAAAAAAAGAAATCCAAAATTAATCTGTTGTCTGCATGGTTTTTGGTTTTGTTTGTTTGTTTGTTTGTTTGTTTTTGAGTATTTCACCTTAGTGAATAAAATATTTCCTATAGGTCTAAATTTATCTATATTCTGTGGGGTGAACATATTAAAAAAAAGGTCTGTGTGTCTATCAGTTTATATTTATTCTCATGCTTGTAATATCTTACTGCCTGACAATAAGATCTGTTTAGAAACTGGCAATTAAGAAAAGTGAATCTGACCAGCCGCCTTTATAATCCAAGCCTAAAGAAATGCAAGATTTAAACACAAGCAATATTAAGCAAACTTGCATTTAAACAAGCCATGTCAGTCCTAGATTTTTTCTAGCTCCTTTCTTTTCATCCATTATATTCTATTGCACACGAAAGTCTATATATTAATAAGCTTTTGGTTGCAGTATGTTTGCACAAATTTAGCAAAGCAGCATATAAGAAAAATGGAGGTTTTGGGCCTGCAGAATCAATATGTTGATAGCTGAGGATATCAGGCATGTTCCATTTTGGGCAAATACTTGTGTAACTGCATAAGTATGACTCGAACTCTGATGTATAGGATTTATTGAATCAGAGAATATGAAAAAAAAGAAAGAATAACTTTTGTCTGCTATTAGACGAGAAGTATAAAATTCAAACAAATAGGGAGCCTAATAAGGTCTCTGGAAAGGTGTCCCCCTGTTCTGCCTCAGTGCCCACCTCCATACTCCCTTTCTCTTCCCCTTCTGTCCCATGGCAGTGTCTCAGCTCTCAAGTCAGTGCTAATCATTCCTACTGAAGACACTCCTGTTACAATTCTGTAATGTTGGGGTGCTGAAAAATACTAATTAGAGACGCAAATTGTATAACACATTCCCTATAACTTCACAAGGTGCCAAAGAGCACAAAGAGATGCTATGGAATCAAACAGGAGAAATGTTATCCTTTGGTTGGATTAGTGTCTAAATGAAGAGTTAATTAAAAGATAGGAAGTCTACAGTTGGTTTATAGAGTTGGAAAGATATATTTGCAGTAATGATTTCAAATCTAGCCAGTTTCAAATCTAATATCACATTTGCAAGTGTTTCACTAGCAAACTTAGAAATCTTACTTTATAGGTATTTGCAAGTTGCCCAGGAAGGTTGTGGAGTCTCCATCCTTGAAGATAGTCAAAATATTCCAATCTGGACATAATCCTGGACAAGTGGCTGTAGGTGGCCCTGCCTGACAAGGAGATTGGACTAGACAGTCTCCAGAGGTCCCATTCAGTGATTCTGTGATATGTTTTTATAATTTATAAATTTAAATTATTCTCTGGTCATCTTACAATTCTGTAAAAAATCTTTATTTGCGAGAATTTGTAAGTCATTAACATGAATACATTTAAAAATCTGGTAATTTAAGTATGCAGTGTGTGGAGCAAAAATGTAGAATAAAGCTATTGACATCAACTACTCTAATTTAATAACCTTGGAAACCACTTGATCTTCCCACTTGTGCTTTCCTTGATGTGGGACAACCTCCTGGAAAAGAGTCACTCTCTTAAACAGGAAACTGATTTTACCTTCTAACTCCTGTTATTAATCAATGCAAAAGTCTTAGTTACGGCTGAAACTTCTTATCATGTTATCATAATTTTGCTCTTGAAATGTAGTTTTAATTTTAAGATATTGATAACAGAAGCTAGATAAGAAACTTTACTTTGCCTTCCAGCATTAGAAAATATCTTGCACTGCTAATCAATTATCTCTTTGCTTTTAAAATAACTCTACTTTGGGAATAATAGGATTCTGTGTATGAATATACAATATGCCCTTCTGTGCACATGTGTATGTGCCTAAATGAGTATGTATTCTGTCCTTTTTTGTGAATGTAAGGCATTTTTAAGTAAGTCTCTGTTCTCTTAAGATAAGACATCCCTTTCCTTATGGAAAAGGAAACCACGATGAAATCTGATGTAAAAACGGGTTTCACAGCTGAACCAGGATTTCAGGCTGAAAGTTAGAATATTTTTTCAATACTTTTTTTCACACTACAGTAAAATTATTATGTAGTTTAACAATAGGCAGTGTGTTTACATATTTAAATGCCATTTTAGTATTATATGTAATATTTAGAAAGTTTCTTTTTTCACTGTAGTAAGATTAAGAAAATAAAAGCACTATATTTTGCATTTTTTATACCAAGAATTGTAATTATGTAGATGAATAGTTCCAAAAATAATTTTTTTTTCATATAAATATTTAAAAATTCGAATCAGATCTGCAGTAATGTGGCCACGTCATAAAAGATAATTTTCTTTGAAAATGAGACCTCTTCCTAGTTTAGGAAAAAAAAAAATCAATTAAGAGTGATACCAGCCACGGGATCAAGTTTCTTATAATTTTGGAAAATAAAGTCATTAATCCCATGATTTGTGCTGCTTTGGTCATCTGTTGTGTAGAACTGCAAAAAAACAGCCTATACATTGACAAAAATTTCCCGTTTTTCCTAAGCAATGCAAGTTTTTTAAAGTAGTATAACTTTTTCAAAATCACTCCTGAGAACATTTTTTCCATTGCAGCTGAATAGGAGCTGAAGGAAATGAGAAAGGGGAAAAGCGCCACCTATTGATCGTGGCTCGCAAACTTACGCGGTGCCGTTCGGTACCTGCTGGGGTTGCGCTTAACGAGCACAGCCGGCATTTTAGAGGCACACATCTGCTACAAGTTTCAATGTTGTCAGGCTGTATGTTGAAGTGTTTAAAAAATATGTATTAAAACATAACTAAAGCCAAATGAATATTTTACACAGTAGTAATGCTGTATCAGAAACAAATTCTTTCCTTCTTTTCTCTTT
>VXBT01004535.1:123930-147065 GCA_013400235.1 Oriolus oriolus
CCTCCCTCCCTCCCTCCCCTCCTCCCTGCCCATTTCTGTCCCTTCTTCTCTTTCTTCTCTCTCTCCCTTCTCCTATATCTTATTCTCTCCTGTATCTCTTTTCTCTCTTCAAAAAGAGCTTTCTTTTGTGAGGTAGAGAGGACTTGGGGAACAGCTATAACAGAAATTTTGTTGCAATCTGTAGAACATGAGACTCTATACACTGCAATATCTTCGCACCTGGTGGAGAACTTTGCATGCTGAATACACAGTCTCATATATCTTCCAGTAGTTAAAGTGAGAAACAGTTAATTTTCCCTTCAGTGAAGGTGAGGATTGCTACAGATGTCACAAGGTTGGCAACAAAACTATTCTGAGTTTGTGTTTCAAAGATTATTCTATAGTTACTGTAATCTGATTTTACCATATGTCAAATCTCACCAAAATTTTTGAAATGTGACTTTTTTTTCCAAATGGGCATTAAGGATGTACATATTGTGACTTTTAAATCACTGGGTTCAATAATGAATAGTTCATTGACTGCTGGTTCAATGAATTGTGTGGAAATTCATGGACCATGCAGGCAAAGAGAAAAGGTAACTGTTATTATTTCAAACGAAGATTTTATGTCTTAGTGGCATTGTGAAAGATTGACCTTCACATGAGATATTGCTGTTCTTGCATTACCACCCTGATATCAATAGAAAACTGTTTTTAATCTACACAAAGGGTCCTGTTATCCTCTCAGTGCATGGGGGATTATCATGCTTAACTCTCCAGAACATCGAGAGGAAAATAGACCCCACAGTCTCTATTGCTGTGAAGCAGTTTCTTGAATATAATTCATATGTGTTTCAGTGATGGATTTGAAAACTTCTGTGGTTTGTTTCTGTGTGTATGTGTGTGTGTGTGGGGGGGGTTGTTTTGATTTGTTTTGAACTAGGAAGTGGACTTTCTCCTACAAACTTGTACAAGAAAACTGTTCTATATGTAGTAAGTAAGGATTTTCTGAGTTCTCGATACCAGTAATTAGATTAAAATATTCATGATCATCTCAGTTAACCATATGATCTCTTCTCAGCAATGCTCATTCTAGAAGCTAAACACTTTGTGTTGTAATGGAAATATAAATGTGAGATTTATATAGGAATCTGGCAGAGGGCACATCTCATTTACAAAGTAAACTAGGCAATAATAATAATACCAGGCAGTATATTTGTTTATCAGCATTTATTTAGATAATCTGCAAGAGTGGCAATACTCTTCATTGCTAACATTCCATTGCATATTTGTCTTTTGCATTTCCAGATCAATAACCCATATCTGTAAGCACACACATATACATACGTACACACACACACACACACACACATATATATATATGTATATAATGTATGTATGTATGTGGGCATGTGTGTACTGCGTCCACTCAGTGAAAACTTTTAAATATTAAAAAGAAGTATTGCATCCCATATTTCATCTGTTCTTACAGGACAAGAATGACAGTATTAAGATGCACATTCAGGATAGCACTCTTTCTACTTTGAACGCTGTCAAGAACAAAGTGCTTTACAGACTTAAAATAAATCTAGGTACTAATCCATTGAATTTCTGACAACAGGAGCCCAAGGTTTCCATGCACTTAGCTGAGTACTGCATAAGAGCTTGTGCATTATTTATGTCCACTAATGGTGTTGCAATGCTCTTTGTGTGAAGCAGTGACAGTGCAATCTACTAAGATAGCTGCTGCTGTGGACAAAGCCATATATTTTCCTGGGCTTGAATTTTTGACAGAATACTCTATTAATGCCAATTCTGCTTAAGTAAATGCTGAACAGGGGTCAGTTCCTCCCCTCCATTCCCCTTATTATTTAAGAAAACAGAGCCATAAAACTGAAAATGATGTTCTGGGCTTTGCTGAATTTTGCAACACAATAGTAGCTGATAAAGGTCAGTCTGCTTTTTTGTCTACTTTTATGATTTTGTGTGATGGTCCACAGACTAAATAGGAAAGCTCTTAGCATTGGAGAAGGGAGGTGCTATTAATTCCAGTTTCATTGCCATTATACTCTTCAGTGGATCAATAGAATTAAATGAGCTGAGATATTAGGAAAATATTGTGAAGAGAAGTAGGGTGGTATTATTTGACCAAGGTTAGGATGAATAGAAAATAAAGAACCATTTATATTGGGATGTCAATAAATCATAGGACCTATATATAAAATGGAACAGGGCATAACAATCATAAGCATTCAAATGACTATAATATCTCTCACTTTTAAAATATGTTAATATTTCACTGGCAACTTAAAGGGCCACTGCAAGTAATTTTTTTAACTGGATGATTTTATTTTAAAAAAAGAATAATTCTCTTTGTATAGAAGGTCCTATTTAAATTGAGTAATCATAAATTTATAATAATTCGTTAAAAATATCTGTCTTCTTTATTTGCTTGTTAACCATTAGGACCTGGAAGTTCTAACAGGGACATGGCTGAGCCTTAGGTACCTTTTCCCATGTGCTTTCCTGTTTGTACTGCCTGCTGCCTCTGCAATCTCCATTTCAGCCTTGCTGTTGCTGTTCCTATGAAATGCTTTTCTTGAGAGCTTGTAAAACATTTCATACATCAAATAAATCTGCAGAAATGACTAACCCAAAGGACATGAAGTAGCTCCTTTGGAGTCAACATACACATATGCCTGTGGGAGATAGACAAAGGACTTTCAGGTATTTGAGAAAAGAAAAAAATTGTATTTATTCCCTTTCAGAATCCACAATATGAACAACAACAGTTCTCACCATCTGAAGAGCTCAGTGACTACAAAACAAGCTTTTTTCATTGTCTCCCTTCCACAGTTAGGAAAATTGAGGTTATATACAGGTGAAGTTTTCCTAAAGTAATAAACTTAAAGGCAGAGGTGTAGTCTTGTCACAAGCCTAATGGTTACTTGTAAGTAATGTATTTTAGCTAGAAGTGAATTACAATTCATTTTATTCAAAAATAAATCGAAACCAAATCAGGCTAACATGTGCAATAATTTGAGATAAAACTGACAAATTGTAGATCCAAAGTTTTTTTGTTTAGCACTGGAATGCTTCTATTTGCTCTTCACGAGCCTACTTTGACAAACTTAATCACTCTTCATACTGTTGAAATTGAAGAAAACCTCACATTCTTCATGACAGTGAATCCCTTCCCCCCCATACTAATCAGTTAATTTCACCCTCTTTCTGCCTGTCCTGCCTCTGCCTTGTAATATAAGCAGTCTTCAAACTTTCAGGTCTAAAAGAAAAAAAAATCTCTTGTTCTGTGCAGTGTTGTACTGGGCTGTGTCTTCTTTTTAGTTTGTCATTAGGTAGTGGATTACTGTAAGATACAAGCCCTCTTTTGTTAAGGATGAACAAATCAGTCTCTCAGTCTTTTATCTTGGTTTACTCTGCCAACTCCAGAACTGGTGCTGCAAGCCAGTGGTATTGGATTCATTAGCAAGCTCCCCCAGTCAGTGCTGTTCTTCCAGGAGTTTAAGGAATTCAAGAAAGAAACTCCAGGAAGAAATCTTAGTTTCTCTCAGTTTGCATATTCTGTCCTCCACCAGCTTTCCTCCTGCCTACCCAGTTATTACTTTAAAACTTTCTTTGGACAAGCCTAAATATCAGCAATATAACCTTTTGTGGGATTTATACAGAGCTCTTTCAGATCTGTTCCTTTTTTTACTTTTATTACTTGATGAAGTTATAACTTACACCTCTACAGCATGAAGATTTTCACCTGAGATTATTGTCTAGGCTACTTTCACTGGTATTTATAATGTGTGATTCATCTACTTTTAATGATTTATGCAGCAGCTTGGATGATAATTTTTTTCCTCCCCACTGGCTGCCATAATGGAGAACTTCTGCTAAGTCTTCATTTTTATGCAAGATGAACACTACAACTACAGAGAATACTTTGGAATATTGACTATGATTTTTTTTCCCCTGTACAGATTAACCTACCTCTTTAAAACCTCATTTTTTCCCCATCACAGTCTTCTTTTACCTCTGCCATGATGGTAGCTTCACTATCTTGCTTGTATGTTGGGTAACATCTCTAATTTACTTCCAGGATGTATCTAAATTTTAAGGCTCTCCTTGCACATCAACTCTGATTCATGGTCTGTGGTATGTCTCCACAGAACTAGAACACTATTCAGACTCTCATAACTTTGTGTCACCAGAAATTTTAAGATCTGTGTGAGTCTTGCCCTTTCTATCACATTAAATACCATCTCTTAACTTTCCTTTTCAAGACCATTCTTAAGCTACCCCTGACCTATATTCACTTCACATTAAGCACAGTTTCAAACACTAACCTTTGAGCAGTGTGTGACATGTGCCATCACTGTCCATTTGTCATTTTTTTGGAATCATAAATCATTGTAAGGCACACATTGTATGCACATGTAGAAACATGTGTAAGCTTGCCTTCGATCTTCACTTCTCTCCCTTAAAACTCTGATGTCATTTCTCTGGGGGATGGGGGAGAAAAGGCAAAATAAACAAGCACCCTAGACAGCACTCATGCCAGGTAGATATTCGGTAGCTTTATCTAATCTCTCATTGCTTCTCGGTTCTTAGCTTTTTGTTTCTTAGCTCTTATGTCAGCCTTATACCGAGATCAGGCACTGTGAATTTGTTTCACCACTGTGAAATCTAGCTGTTCCTTGACTACCAGCTCTGAATGCCTATAGTGGAATTAATCTCATCTAAGACTGGTGACAGATATATATAGACCCAAACTAATCAATTTACAATACCTGCAATCAGTGAAGAATAAACATGATTCATCTGATCTGTTTTTGATATCTGCATTTTGATGGAATGCCCCACACTAAAATGATTTATTTAAGTGGTCTGTTTTTGGTACAATTCCAGGTCTATCTGTCTGAGCCAGTGGAGAGAGTATTGTCGAGATGAGTCCTGAAACAGACAATTATAATCACAATGAGCAGTGGGAAAGGTGTACAACTCCCACAAAATACTCAAATAGCATAAAACCAGGTCATGCTTCCTGTAAACGGTTAAGTTCAAAGGTCACTCTTGAGAGACAAAGATTAAATCATCTCTCAGTTTAAGCTTTTATATAATTTAGTTTGCAAGCTATATTCTGAACTATGGCACTGAAAATCTCAAGTAGTTCAACAGCCTTGCAAGGACTTTAAGTAGAAGCTGTTTCTGGTGTACCTGTCTGGCCTTATATAGATATATGCCTGTCAGCAGTGTTTTAAATCTCTATATTTTCCTGATTTCAGTGACCAGTTTGCATGTGTTGAGACGCTGATCTCTTATATGTATACTAAAAGGAAATAAAAGCAAGTTTACTCAGTGTTACTCTACAGCAGATTCTATCTGTGCCAGAAAATCTGACATAAACCCTGGTTTTCAGGGGTTTGTTTCAGACATTAAAAAGCCCAGATTATATTTCTGAGAAGATCATGTGACTCTGTCTGTGCCAGTTTACAAGTAAATAAAGTGTCCTGTGCAAAAGTTTAAACAGTGTACCAGGATTTTCTAGTGGTTAATTGTAATTAGGATCCCCAGCATTTTTTTAGGTCTGCACCAACTCATGCCTTATAGACAATGTTCACATTACTTTCACTTAGTAATTTTGGATTTAGTCTTGAGTGCCACTCTGATGAGCACTGATTCCTATTCTACATATCAGAAGGAAGAATACAAAGACACTTAGAGTTCTGGATAAGGGAATATCATTTAAGTCACTTAGGAGAGGACTAACAACCCTGTAAAATATTTTCCAAGACTAATTTATCTACAGCAAATGTTAGAAAATGTCAGCCCAGAAGCAAACACTTTAAGCAGTTTCTTAGTAAAAATCTCAGATATAGAATCACAGTGCCAAAGAACAGCTATTTATCCTGTTTCACAATCCAGGTGCTGCTATAATTTGACAGTGATTTTAAGCAGATAAGAACTAAATTTGTCATGAAAATTACCGATGATATGTTTTGAATGATTTAAAAAATTTTCAGGGGAAAATAAATAATATTGTTTAAATAGTACAACATATAGAAAGTGGTCAGTGTATTTGGTTCACAAATACTGTGTTTACAGTAGTTTAGAAATAGTTTTAAAACTATTATCTGGAACTGAGACCAGCTAGCACCAAATAACTTAAATCCGTAGTGTGCTGTTGTCTCACAAACACCCGATAGAACCTGGGAATAGTTCTTGTCCCAGGCTTATTCCGGAAATGTATTCAGGATTATAGTAGCTGCGCGTAATTTAAAAAATTTCTTTATAAACACATGAAATTCTATGAGCTTGGAAACATTTTCTGCACAGGTGTACATTCGGTATAGCTGAATGGATCACCAAAGAAGGAGGTTGCCAAAGCCCGAGTAGTTATGATTTCCTACTTAATGATTTCATGGTGAGAATGATTGCAAATAACTTGAGGACTACAATGTGTGATTTAAACCTTTCTTACTTCCTGGAACTGTGTACCAATCACCAGGGTACTGGGTGAACTACTGGCTTTCCCAAATTTTCCGGCTGAAGTAAATGAGAAACCAGAAACGCAAGAGCCAGAGTCATAAGGAGAGAAGGGAAAACCCCAGTTTTGCTGCCTCTGGAAATGTCAGGAGAATAAGGTGAGAGTAGGAACAGTAAAGACACAATACAAGCAATTAGCTTTAGATATGGTGTGACTCCTAGAGTCAAAAAACAGGCATGAAACTGGAGTTCATATTTTCTTTAGGAAATCCCAGTTTAATTTTGTAGATGTAAGAATCAATAGTGCAAAGAGTAAAGCTCAGAACATAAGAAATGCCTTACAGGATCTGCCCTTGGCCAGATCTAGTTCAGATCTAGCTAGCCTAATCCAGCTTTATAGCTTGTCCAGGCTAGTCCATCTAGCACACTAATGTGTGTGTGGTCAAAGATGCTCTGTAGGAATAACACAGTAGCCTCAACCCTTTCCGCTATGAATTCTGCTTCTGGGGCATCTGCGTTTTTTATCTTAAAGTTTTTAGAAGATACCTCCCCTCTTGGATCAATATAATGGTTCAGCTTTTGCCCAATTCTAAATACTTGCCTTTTCCTAACATAGTTCTTAATAAAATGATCAATACTCACTGGCTTGGATAAGCCTCTCTGTTGGTTCAGTAGCAGGTTAGCAAGCTGATAAGAAGGGACAATGCTGGGAACAACCACATAGAAAGTGAAGGAACTGTGAAGAGGTGCCTGATTATAATGTGACACTTTTTATATTGAAATCTGGGCATGTCTTCCTAACTCTCCTGTCCTATGTTTCTGATGCAGAAAAATGAGTCTGTAAGCACACAACTTGCTTATGTTACTGAATGTTAATTGTACTATTAGAGTAATTAGTTTAAGAATCCAGACGTGGAAAACAGAAAGAAGAAAGCTGTTGAATATATCTTTAACGTATATAAATTCAGAGATTTGCATTCTTTTAAAATTTCTGGCAGAAATCAACACTGCTGGTAAATATGTAACAGATGCATCAATGTGCCTTGAGATGAATACATTATTGACAAAAAAATCATATTTTTTCCCATCACAATAACAGTTTGTTTGGATCACCTGCTCTTTCTGGTTGCACCTGTGGCTTGTTCATTTGGTTGCAACATGGGAAAATGCCAAGATCAATACAAGCTGTGGGCTCTTTCTCCCTTGTGTAGGTGTTTCTTTTAGCTGTTCCCCAAATGTTTTTTGTGTACAGTCTGTAGATATAATGAAAAGAAAATGAAAAAAGAAGAAAGGCGCTAGTGCAATATTAAGGCTTCAAAAAATGAAGTGGCCAAAACCCAGGGAATTTCAAACTCCAGAGTAATTTTTAAACTTCATCTCAACTGTACCTTTAAAACGTGGTGATATCTCCTGTATGACTTTTGCCAGTATGTCATTTCAAATTTTTTGCTACATACACATACAGTACCTTATACTGTACAGCTGTTATTCACAAAGAGCTCCTCTCTTCTCTGCACAAAGTTCAAAGCTCTATTGACTTAAGTATCATATTGGAGAAGAAATATTCTTCAATAAATCCTATTCTGTTTGATAGACTGCCATGGTAAGCAGCACAACTTTATGTTTTCACTTTCAGAGAACTGTCTTGTAAAGTTTAAGCTATGTTCTCTGAAAAAGCTGTGTTTTCTATCAGGAGCTCTGGAGTAGTGACTATTCTTCATGTTGTAGTCATAGAATCATAAAGGTTGGAAAATACCTCTATGATCACCAAATCCAACAGTCGACCCAGCACCACTACCATGTTCACCACTAAACCATATCCTCAGATGCCATATCCACATATATTATGAACAAGGAATCCACCACTTCCTTGAGCAGTCTGTTCCAGTGCTTGACAACCTCTTTCCATGAAGAAATTTTTCATAATATCGAATCTAAACCTCCCCTGTCACAACTTGAGGCCATCTCCTCTAGTCCTTTTGCTTGTTACCCCACCTCGCTACAACCTCCTTTTAGGTAGTTGTATAGAGCAGTAAGGTGTCTGTCCCCTCAGCCTCCTTTCCTCCAGGCTGTTCAAGAAAAATGTGACTTCCAGTACACTAGCATGAGGAATTAGTGTAGGAGTATCATCATCTGAGACTTTAGGAAAAATGGTGAAAAGTAGTGGGCACCTCCTCAGGGTGAAGTGCCTTTGGAAGGAAATATCTTTAATTATTTAACATAGAAAGTGCCTATATTAGCCATATTTCTGAGTGACTTTAGTCAAGTTCCTCAAATCAATGAAGATTAAACCTAGTTTAAAGTAAATTCATACACAATATGCTTTGAAAATATAAATTATTTGAACAGATTTATTTTAACATGTTTATATAATGCACTTCAATACATTTGTCTCCAATATTTTTTCTTCTTCAGGTATGGTGGGAGAGAAGTAAGCAGGGAGTAATAAGCAACCATTTCTGGTATTACTTTCCTATTTCCAATTAGAATTGCTTTCTAATAAAATTATATCTGCAAATGGGTTTTCATATGTTTTAATATCTTAGTTTATCAGGGTTTAAAGTGTCCAGTGCATTTCAGTTTGTGTAATCGTATCTGAGGTCATAAAAACATGAAATGCGAATCAGGATGTTGCTTAAAATTTATCAGTTCAGGTGAAGTACCATGATAAATGGGCGTTTTATGCCAACATTATGCCAGAGCTTTATTCCTAACTGCATGCCAGAGCTGACTCTGACCTATGAAAATGAGGGTTCAGCCAATGCATAAATATTCTACTCTTCTATGTAACAAACACTAACAGTGTTGCACTAACATTTTCAAACTATGGACTGTATCCAAACACATCACTCTGAGCCAATTTCTTATTTATAAGACATCATACTTCTAAAACAGAGGAACAAAATTCTTACTGAGAAGACAAAAAAGAAGGCCTGAAATAGAATCTGAATTACTGGACCTGTTTGCATCTAGTGTTACTGAACAAAAGAACATATCCTCTGTTTAGTAAAACACATGGATTCGTGCCCAGTAAAAATAGCTGCTATCAGAAAATCCTTCAGGAGAAAAACTTAGTTTTCTGTGCTGATATCTTTGCTGTCTGAATAGATACTGAAAGGGTATAGCAGTTATTGCGATTTCCTTTCTGCATACTGTGGAACTTTATGTTCACAGAAGGAGTTAAAAGACTGTATTAATGGTATAGCACCATTCATGCACCAGGAATGCTGTTTTGACAGTGTAAACTCATAACAAATTTTCCAACCAGAAAAACTACTTACAGCTATTTAAAGTACGAATGTGATATAGCCTGAATATGGATGAACTGTATATCCCTCTCTTGTAAGAGTCTTTTGGAGATTTACTAACACCTGGGACTTTTTCATGGATATGCTTCTCCTTTAATCTGTCACTAAGTTCTCAAAAACTGTGGGTCATTAATTAACACTAATGTTTTTCAATGTAAGATCTTCAGTTGAGACCAAGGGCCAAGATATCCCAACCTCTAACGCCCTCCCCCCTCCCCAAAAAGAAGCATGGGCTTTTACATGTCTTCTGCATCATAGCTTTCAAGGAATAAGTTGACCTTAATCAAAAATAATCATACAACATCAACAACAACAACAACAAAAATGTAGATAAAACCTAATACTGGAAGTTAGAATGGGTAAATACATAGACAAAGTGAACGAACAGGGGCTTTTGTTGGTGGGATTTTTATCTTTTTTTTTTTTCATTCTTGAAAGAAGGAATAATTTTTGTCTGGCCTTACAAGGTGTCAGTTCAAGCTCTTTAACTTTGTTGTTCAAATTCACATGAAACTGTATGAATTCCAAAACTCAAGAAAGATGTCAAAAATAGACAGGTGTCTCTCTGATATTCCTGCATTTGTTCACAAATGATTTTCCAGAAGACTATACATGAGTTTTTAGTCATTCAACATAATCCAAAATTTTATTGCTTTTACTGGCAGAAAAATTTGTATTTGATTACTGTTTCAAAGAGAGTTCTTCTAATTATCATACATGGAGTGTAGGGCCACCTCTGGACCTACTGAACCTTGCTTCAATGGCAGAGTAGTTAAAACCCTTGCCTGGACTGTAGTTTTCACATCTGTAATCTTTATTTTATTGCTATGCATATTTTTTCTGTTGACTAAACAGAATCTAAAAATAAAATTATGTTTCTATAGAAAAAAAATATAATTTATTCCTACCAAGTTTACAATGAGGAAGAAGCTACTGGTACAGAAAGTCCTCTGCTACAGATTGTTTACTGATAATGTTATGAAGGGGGAATACATTTAAATAATTTGCTTATGTCATTAGAAAGATTACATTCTAAGGGTAGCATATCTACTGGGTCATCTGTGTTAGCTGGTTTTTAATTATTTTGGGTAAATATCGCAACTTGTAGTCAACTTCATCATTTTCCTGAACACTCTAACTTCTATATAAAGGACCTAATAATTCTCATAAATGTAGCATTTATTGCTGCTTACAGTGTCCTGTATATAGCTTTACACAATCTGTCTTGGTAGAGTTATTTTGGCAGGCAACTTTGTTAGAAATTGTCATGTGTTTACTACATTGCTGTTCCATGAGGCTTCCAAGAACGAACTATAAGCTTGTCTGAATCACAACCACTGGAAGTTTATTCCTGGTTTTTTTGTAGTTTTAACCAATACTTATCCCACAAGGATGGATAGTAAAAGGCAGATTCTTGTTCATTCTGCTTTCTTAGTTTCCCTAGGTTGGCAGCATTTAAAAATTGTGGTAGAAAAGCAATTCTTAAAGAGTAATATGGCAAATGCCATTTTGAAGTCCTGATTCCTCTTTTCTCTCTTCAGTCCCTCCCTGAATGATGCCCTTCGAGTTACATAGATTGGTTATTGGACTCCAAAATTAACTCTTAATTTAATAAGGATGATAGCAATAAGTATAATAGATAGGTATATTTTGGTGCTCTCCTTCTAAGACCTATATATATATATATATATATAAAAGGGAAGTTATGTATTTTTAAACCTCAGTTATAGATTTTAAATCTTTTAAGCTTCTTTTTTTTCATCTATGTGCTGTTCACATGAAAATAAATTAATTTAGTTTTGGGTGGTTTTTTCTGTCGATGTATGTTTAACACTGGTAATTACTTCCAGGTAGAGCATATATCATTGAAAATATTTATCAGCTTAATATATTTACAGATTATGATGCCAAATTCAATGGAAACATAATGTAGAAAGAGATAACACCAATTTATCATAAAATATCCGAATATTTTAAGATGGCAGCAGGATCTCCACTTCTTGACCACTGCATTGTTTTATATAAGAATATTGCACAATTTGCATATATTTTAAAGAAAATGGAATGATGATTATTTTTCTAGTCACCAGTGGAACTGCAACAGCTATTAGATAGGTGATTGGTATTACGTAATTGATTACTTGTTAACAGTTATAATTTTAAACTGAGTGTTTGATGTTTAATATTCAACAGTAAAGTTCTGCATATTGGGAAATCTGAAGTTAACTGCAGTGCTAAGCCTGATTAAAATGAATGTGATCTATTTGGTCTCTCCTTCTTTGTGTTCTTTACATAGGTTTTTATCCATTTTTCTCAACTGCATATACACCTGCAGAGCTCTGGGTGTTAATCTTGCCTTGTCTGAGCAAAGAGCAAGATACTGATGTGTATGTTTCTTTGCATTTCAAAGTTTAAGAAGTTTAGCTCTTTTATAAATTTTGCTTGGAATGAAAAAGAACTGCAGACTTCAGAGAGAAGTGTTTAGACCTCATGAGATAGTAAATAACTCCTTCCATTTGAATATTCTTTGGGGCAAGCTCACCTAGAACTTAAATGGTAATGTGTGTGAATACGGTCAGTGGGTGCCTCTCCAGGTTCCACTGCCTGTGTTGCGTAGGTGCTCGATGCAGTTCCCCGTACAGAGCACTTGCTGTTGTCCAGGGATGCCTGGAACTTTGCATCACCAAGCACTGTAAAGAAACCTTAGCATGCCCGACAGTCAGGTATTTACATTCCTGTTGATACACATACAAAAAGTAGGGAGTATTTTATTTTCTAAAGGTGCATTCTTCCCATGATTTTCAAGGTTTAGTTTGAGCAGATTCTAGAATATTTGCAACACTGTAGGATATAGGAAGAATCTATCAAATCCTGGCACGCTGAGATTGGCAGAAATCTGTGCACATTATATTAAACATAAATGAACACTACAGTGTTTCCTGTGCCTAATAAAATTAAACTATTTGCCAGTTTTTACCCTGCTGGAATTAGATGCTCAGGTTAAACCACATGTTGGACAAAAAAGGAATTAGAGTCTAAATTCCCTAGAAAAATCTCCTTACAATTTTTATCTGCTGTACACCATGTTTTTCATGCATAGTCAAAAATCAATGAACAAGATTGCAATTATTTTCTTGTAATTCTATAATACAAACTCCAGAGTTATAAAAAGGAAAGAGTTTCAATCCAAATGCTCATGTTTGCTAATTTTAGTTTTAATTCAGGAATCACTCCAATACACTGTAGCAGCCGGGGGAAAAAAATTCAACAAAATTTCTTGCAAGAAAATATCATATAACATAGAATAAATGAAAAAGCTTCTGATGACCCTAAGCAGCGCCCAGGTTAGTACCTGTAGCAGTTGTCCTGATCTCTGTGGTTTAAGCCTTTAACTAAATGGACTCTTTGGTGTACCACAATGCATATGACTGGGATATGACAGAGACTGGCATATGGTTGATGGAACATGCATCCTATGATCTTTGTAATACCATTTTTTAAAATCTATTTTAACATTCAAGACCAGTAAAAGCCTTAAAACAGAAATAGAATTGTCTCACTGGATTTGGAACTTTGACTGTTAGTGAAGGTTCTCTTTTGTATTATTTTTTACATTGCAGAAAGCATATTAAAAAAACCCCACCACTATAGGCCTTAATTGTCATATGCACAATCAGCAATGTTTAAGTGGACCCTGTGGATTTTGGTCCAAAACCAAACCAATCAGTTACAAGGTATTTTTCTTTTCTGTTAGATGTTCTTCTGCAATATTTGCATAAATGTAACCATGCTGCCCGTCTTTTAACTTTCACTCAATTAATTATGCTCCCAGCCCCCTGCTGATGGACAAAAATGAGGCTTCATCTGCAAATAGCTTCAGCAGTTTACAGCTTATTAAATGCCAAAATCTAGTTAAGACAGTTTGAGAATTCTCACGTCAGGCATTTCAACATGCCAGTTTTAACACAAAACTGTTATTAATAGGGGAAAAAGTGAACCCACTAACCCAAGATGGGGGAGTGGGGGTAGGAGGAGGGAGAATGAAGTGGAATAATGGTATCAGACAGGTAAGAATCCTCTACAAATCGTGTACTTAGTATATGTGGCACAAAAAAAGTATGTTTTAATTGATTCCCCTAATGATGAAAAACATTGGAAAAGATACCAATTGACAACAAAATGGTGCTTACAAATTGCAAACAGCTTTAGTCTAAAATATCCCCTTTTATAATCTTTATAAAAGTCTGAACAAGCCTTGGAATAAGTAGATTACATAGTAAAGTATTCTTAAAAAATAACTTTTCTATGACTTTTTTGACAGGTTTTGCATTTTGCATCAAGCATCTGGTGCTTTCATTTTTCAGTACATAGTGTTCTGGTATACTTTATACCATGCTGGGTTTATTCCTGATTTAAAACAGAAATAGAGAAGCAGTATGGGATACAGGAAAACTGAAGTGTGCCGTGCTCCAAGATAAATTCAATACATAGTTTTAGACTATAACCTTGACCAGATCACTTAACATGCTTGAACTTTAAGCAGTCTCTTTAAAACTGGATAGAATCAAGAGCTCATTGAAGAATAAATGTTATGCCTTAATGTCAGCTTCTCATCTTGAATAGATTATGAAAAGAGAACTAACAAAATTTCTCTTCCATAATGCAAGCTAGGTTTAATTGTTTCCATTTATTTTTGCTGTTAGTTTGTAAATATTTATTTAGTTCGCTATTGTTAGTGATATAGATATAAAAATTCCAGAATAAAAAAGAAAGAGACAAATACAAATTTTAAATTTAAATTTAAAAATGTACTATTTCAGTTGCAGTTGTGAAGATCATAATTTCAATTTTTTTTTTCCTGTGGGGGAAGGGTAACGTCCAAGCTGAAAGAGAAAGAATTTTTTTTCCCTAAAAATTTCTGACATATTATCTGGGTTATTGTGACATATTTTGTCGTGTTTGTTGTCTCAAGTTATAAACTAAAGTGACTGAGCTGAACATGACATGATGATTCATGACAGAAATGTCAGGAATTAAGATAAAGAAGTATAATTCATGTCCAGTCACATAGCAATTAACAGTTCTCTTACAAAATGCTTAGATTTTTCATGTTTAATGTAATGGAGAAAACTCCACAGTGTTGTATCAGTTTCCCATCTTAATATTGTATTTAATTTCTGAAGTTTTATTTCAAAGTCGTATGCACTAATGACCCTATCGTGTAGAAGTGTAGTGAAATCTGGTGATCTGTATTAGGAGAGCAATTCCTCAACAAGCAGACAGAACACCCAGGCTGTTCCACATGAAATGCCCCTCGTGCATCTGCTCCCCATAGTCTGAATTCCCACTGTACTGGTGAGAGAGCATCAGCCTTCTCCTTTGCATAAATAAATGCATCTTCAAGCAGATTCTTCTCACAGTCAGAATAAAGGGCGCACATGAAATATGTTCCTGTTCTGTATGATTCCATTGTTGCTAAACTTCCCCAAAGTGTTTAAAATATCAGAAAAGAAAAAATGTATAAAAGATGATGGAGCATCTATCTTCCTTTATAAGATATCAATATATCTCCTTAATTATGTCTCTCAAAGCTGATGTTTGTTTTGCTTTTGTTTATTTGGAGGGTTTTTTGTTTGTTGATTTTTTTTTTGTTTTAGTTGTGGTTTTTGGTTTTTTTTGGGTTTTTTTGTTAGATTCTCTTAGGTATAGTGATGGAAGCAAGTACTGAGGACGTTTTTCAGACATAGCAATGGCCTTATAGCAGACCTGTAGGAGGGTGGCTGATAACCACTGCTTCAAAACACTGTAGTAAAAAGGTACAGAAATAATTGTGGGAGAAATGGGTAAAAGAGAGATTGAGTCTAACATGACTGGTGGAATAGCTTCGGGCAATAGAATTAAAAAAACTGGACTTAGGATGTAATCAAGAGTGACAAAAGAGTTGGGGTGGTAGTAGTGGTACAGAAGGCTTAGGAGGAAAGATAAAGTGGTCATTTTCCTGACATCTGTGTTAACTCACAACTGGCCTGTAGACGAAAAGTGTATTTTTCCACTTTCAAATTTCAGTGGTTTAGCATCATGGTGGAAAGTATGCCCTGGAGACCAAAGTCTTGTCATCCATGCTGGGTAGTGACATTGAGTTCTTCTGCATGCATTCCACCTCTTCTCGTTTGGGACTGACGTAGATGGACCACTTCTAGGCATGACATGGTAGGTTATGCTCTGCCAATCAGCGTGCCAATTAATGCCAGTTACACAGATATGTTTTGTGAGATGAATACTCCTGGAACTGATGAATGGCAGAAAATACCGGAGGGCAGTGCTGGAAATATCAGTGGGTTTGACAAAGTGTAAAAATTAGAATTATCTTGAATGTTTGTTAACCTGTTTTAATGAAATTTTAAAAAGAACGTATTTTCTGATTAAGTTGTTTTGGGTTATGAACAAAATTTCATTCAGAATAGTGGCTATGAATAAAATTCATTGAGGCTCACGAAGGAAAATAAATATTCAAATACTAAAAATACTTTTCAGTTGCCAGATATTGATGTCCAGTAGAAATTTCTGCCAGATAAAGTGCGGTAGATTTATTTTAAAATGAAATTTAATAAGATTGAGGTAATTTCCAAGTGGGAAAGTAGGAGGGACAATGCAAAATATAATAAAGTGGGATTTCCCAAAAAATTCTTCCAAAAAATTTCTGGAAGAAAATTGGCAGCGCATTGCAATTTACCTTCCATATGCAGGTACAAGGCTTATCTCACACTGAAAGAGATTTTTCTCTACTCCATTCTACCTAATCACGGTAGTATAAGACATACCTTGTTTTGTAGTGTAAATTATCATTTCATTTTTCCTACTCAGTCCTGTTTGGATTTACATGAGAGTGTGTGTGTATTTTCCTGGCAATTCAAGTTCCTATGAATTCTCTATTTTCCCAAGAATATTTTTATGCACTTTAAGCAAGGAGTCAGCTATTGCAAGTACTCTATTAGATGTGTTTAATTTTTTCTTTGCATCATTTTCTACTGCAGAACAAAATATGAACAACTTCATTTTAGCTTTGATAATTTTTCTTCTTCTGTAGTGAAAAATGTATTTTACATATATTACTGGATAGAATCAGATAAAGTGAAATCTTGAATTTAATTGGAGAGAAAAGAAAATAGGATTTAGTCCATAATGGGGAGGAGTGGGTGGTGTTCAGTATTTTTTCATTATGTGAGGATCCTGTAAGCTCTGGGATACAGAAAATTTATGCTATTAGAAATCTGCTAATCTGAAAGAGAGTTTTCTCCCTTGTATTTCGACTAGGTAAAATACTGTAGGATTATGTAAACTAGGAAAATGTTTCCACCTGTAGCATGAATGTAGCAAACTCGGTCGTTATTACAGAGGCAGCAAAGTTAAAACGTATTAGAAGAGCAACACATGCTGTATTGCTATTAAAAGTTCCCCAACTGCTCTTTCTTCAGTGCAATGACTATAATATATTCAAAGAAGAAATATATGCTTCATTAGTTGTAGAGGTGTTAGCACTTGCTGCTTTATAGCCAGCAAGAAATAATAGATCATAAAGAACAAGAATGTGTAAAGGAATGAAAAACAGTAATCAAATATATATGTTTATATACAAACGCAAACCACAATAAGTTTACATATGCACCTGTTTTAAACATATGCATGTGCACCTTTTAAGTAGAAAGTCTTCAGAATGTGGATATGATTATTTTCAAACGTGCAGGTTTTGTGAAAATGCTGAACATGGTAAGGATACAAGATGTAAACACATTCCAATTTTATATTTTGAACAACATAACTGATTAACTATTCTGTGAATATAGTCTGGAGTGGATGATAAAGAACTGAAACTGTTCAGACATTTATTATGCAGCACACTTTCATAAAGGGCAGCTTTCATTTATAAATCATTATAAAGTCACTACCTAACTGTAGTTAGGATAAAATATTTTGAATCTGCTCTTCTTGGTGTTGAAGTGGGAAGACCATTTTCTTAGGCAGTGAATGACAGCACTTACAGCAACTGTTAGCCTACAGAGTAGCTAGCTGGATCCTCTAGAAATCTGCACAGCCAGCATTTTTCCTTGTGTTCCAACCCCAAATGATTATTGTTTTACCGTTATATTTATAACTAATGGAAGACTTCTCAAGAAAGAGCCCCACTTGAAGAGGCATGTAGACATACAAATACATTGTTGATCCCACTCTGAGGAGCAAAAAGTAAGCAGTAACTGAATGAAAAAAAGAGGGAACGGGAGGAGGAGGGGAAGAAAGTGGATGAGAGGAAAAATAAGGGCAAAACTAAAGGTGAAGGTGAAGACAGAGGAAGGAAAAGAAGGATCATAGAAAAGTGGTGGTAACATTCAGGAAGAAGAAGGTATGTGGGCCAAATAAGGAGAAAGATGAACAAATTATGAAGAAGAGAGTAGGAAAAACTTTTGCAAAAGAGCTTAACAAAAGGAGTAGAGAATCCAGACAAAACACTCAAATATTCTGAAGCAAAGATTTCTCCACCTAAGCTTTAGACATGTAGTGAAGCAGGCACATTTATGTGTGATTCATCTGACCTATGTCAGATTAGGTTCTTGAAAACACATATGTAAGCATATACTTGATGCCATATCAGTTGTCTTTCAGAATCAACAGCTGTTCTGAAATATAGAGATTTTTCAACTTTACTACATAAGCAACATTTTTAACTCAGACTTGTTAAATTGTTCATTGGAGACCTGGACTGGGGCTCTCAAAATGCTCTTCCCATATGTTTACTCTAAATCTTCGCAAAAATGAGTTTGCAGATTTAATGCTTTTATTTAAAGCCTTCATTGAGTGGTCCTGTGGTCCTATACTAAGAGCTGTGAATATGTAATACCCATTTGAAGACATTGTCTTCTCAGAAGGACAATAACAAGTCAGAAGATACACCATTTTTTAGTTCAAACTAACTCCTTCCCACTCAGCTATAGTTATTATATCACAAACAATATATCAGAAATTTCTGACTTTGGATATGAGGCTATGCTTGAGATTTTTTCACAGAATCAAATCCTCTTTGGATTTTTGTATCAACCACCAGTTTTGATCAAAATCTCTAGTATCAAATTCCCCAGAAATAGACTTTGTTGTTGAATTTTGTACTGTTTCTTATTCTGCTGATGTGTAACTGGTTATTCTGAAGCCAACAGCTATTTTAAGAGTCATATTTTACTCCTTCTTGCCTATAGTATTTGAGCCATCTAAAAATTAGAAGCATACAATCCATATCACCCAACTTCAGCTGTCTGAAAGTAAATCATGAGCATAAACTAGAACCTTTGGATGCTCAGTGGAATCTACAGCTGGCAATTCAAAACGTCCTGAAAGAAATGTCTGAAATACTTGGATTTTCCCCTCTGGTGACACTCAGTTATTTTCGTTGTTTAAGAGTCAAATTAAGACTACAGGAGTTTAAGTATGACACTTATACTTGGGACTTAATTTTTAGAAGTGAATCACATCCATATCTCTGTATCTACAAATACTGCTCAAATAATTTAAACTCACTTTGTGCAAATAAAGGGATCAGATGAGCAAGGAAGCACATAACCAGGCCCAGTACAAAGCTGAAGGAATCATAATTTGCTTTCAAGTTAACATTTTTTCTCTCTTTATGCTTTCCAAACAATCTTTTCTATTTTCTCTGATCTTCTTGCTTGCCTGTTAGATACTAAGAGGCTGTATGACAATTGCAGCTGTAAAAAAAGACTACTGAAGCATGTGTGAATGCAAATAGTCATCTTAGTGACACTAATAATGGAATATAATGCTAGTGAAGCCAAAAATGTTTAACACATTTTTGTAATATACTTTGATTTTACATATGTGAATTAAGGACAGTGTGTATAATGAACGTACTGAACATTTACATTTATTTTTTTTTTCTTTTTTATACTCAAAATGTTTCAGCTGCTGAAATCTGAAACAGTGCTGGGTGCTCAGTGTTCTCTTAAGCCTTCAATAAAAAATTTCAACTCTATTCAAGGAAGAATGGTACTAGAGTAGAAACTGGTGGGGGGTTTTAAAATTATTTTATTTTATTTCACAGACTTTCTTTGACACCTGTGGTTAATAATAGAGAATATTTACATTTATTTTCTCTTTCATATGTACAATTCTTTGAATGTTATCTTCATTCAATGTTTCTTTAAACAGATTTCAATGTAGAAAAATGGATCAAAAGGGGGCCCTGAAAGAGGAATCTTCCTGATCAGTTCAAATGGTGATAATTCACAGAGCTTGAGCTGTGTTCAGTGACTGTTTTCATTGTTCCTGTAACTGTTGCCTGCGCCCATGCAAAGTCAGAGAAGTGAATCTCTTGCATTTTTTCTAGAATATGCCACCAGGGAAAAGTCCTATAAGTTTGATCAAACTTGCTTGAGCAGCATGCACAAGTGCTTTTAATGTTATGTATGAGCGTCAGGATCCTCTAAAACAGAAACTACTTTGTGTGATAGTCCTTTTTAGGTAGTTACACAACTAATTGAAATGTTAAACTTGAGCAAGCTCACTGAACTGAATAATAACAAACTAAAATTAGTGAAAGCATGCCTAGGGCAAAGTGTAGCTTCTTACATTTCTCTTAACTTTCAGTTTGACTTCTTCTCTGAAAAGTATGAGACCAAGAAAGTCCTAAAAAATCACATTTACAGGACTATGCAAAATGCAGACTTATAAGACTGGTTTTCCACAGTGATGTTACTCTTTTTCAACACCCTCTCCTGACATTTATTACTGACTGGTTACTGAGAAGTTGTCTGGGAATCTACATCTGTCTTGCTCTGTGAACATAGAAAATGTCCCACTTTAAAACAAACACATCTACACCCAGAAAAGGAACTGTTGTGGCAATAGCTTATAATATAGAGAGGTTAAGAAAAAAAGAAAAAAGCATATGTCCTAGGTAATTATCAGGCAATTAGAGTAGTAAGTGGTTACTCTCAGCTGCAGCTTCAAATACACTGATTTTATGTCTGTTTTAAGAGTTAGTATAGATAGCGGATGATCAGGGAAAAAAAATGAAGAAATTTTAAAAAGAGAATGTTATAGCCAATAAACTAAAAGGAAAATGGTATTCCGGATTTTACAGCTGAACCTGAACCAGTGCCTAGGAAAGGACTAAAGTGCAGCTGGTGTTCATCATCCAGTGTATGTGGATTAAGGTGTTTCAGTGAAACTGAAGTCCAAAGATTAACCTAGTCTCTGCTTTCTAATTCTTGCTTTTATCTAGTGACTTTCAAGTGCAGAGTACATGCAGTGGTAGCAGTGACTTCCCATCCTGAATAGTTCGGGAATGACTAGAAAACTGACCTTCACTAGAATATTGTGAGTTTGAGACACAGAGTCATAAAATAGTTTGGGTTGGAAGGAACCTTTAAAGGTCACCTAGTCCTGGGATGAGCAGGGACATCTTCAACATGATCAGGTTGCTGAGAGCCCCATCCAATCTGACCTTGAGTGTATCCAGTGATGGGGCATCTGCCACCTTTCTGGACAACCGGTTCCAGTAGTTTAAAAACTGTGTTTGGGAGACACTGAGTAGACTTCTGAGTATGGTCAAAATAAATGAATCCAACAATGTTAGAGGGAATTGAATAGGTCAAGGAAAACTGCCTAATTTTCTGTATAGCTCAATAGGAGATGCGTGTGTGGCAAAGAAACAGGTTTAAAATATGCACCTCCATGAATAACTGAAGGTGAAAAATCTGATTAAATCTAGTCTTCAAAATGGCATGTTATAGCTCAAATTTAAATCAAGTATTTGAAGTCAGAATAATCATACATGTTTTTGCATGTGCATTCAAGTCACATTGAATAATGCCTTTACCTTATATTACTGGTGGGCTTCATTTTAACTACAGTAGCAAATGAAAGGAAGAAGGAAAATTATTTCCAAATATTTTAATGAATTTTACTAACAGCTTTAAAAAGGTTATTTACTTATTAATCATTAAAAGAGAAATCTGATTTTTCTGATTACTTTAGTGAACCATGAGATCAAAGTGAGCAGTAGATGCGGCTGACTTTCTGCATCATTCTGTATTGATCATTTATTAATTTTTACAGCCATCCTCCAGTATGGATAAGCCTGCAGTGGAAGGCATCACTGTTGTGCATATGTGGCACTATGGGGAATCATCAATACTTTCTATGCAAAACACAAAGCGTGGACATATATTCATAGGATGTTATTTCTGTGGTCACTGTCTTTCTTCTTAAATGTTGTTTGCTCAAGTATGAAAATTCTTTTAGCTTCAATGCTGCACGAACTTGTTTCCTTCTTCAGTTTAATCCTGTGTTCACGGCAACATCAAAAGGTTTTATCCTGGGAGATTATAAAGTTTTATTTTTCTAACCATTTGTTTGCCTATTGGTTAAGAGAATTTAAATGTAAAATTACTATCTTTTAATTAGTAAAAAGTAATATCTCTGTACTGGAGATGCAGGATGCCCTTATTCTACTTACTTTCATCAAAAATTGTAGTTATTCAAGAACACATAATTAGCTTGTTTTAATCTTATCATTTTCAGAGGCATACTACAGTAATTGGCTTTCTTTCCTCTCCTTTTTAGTTAGAAGATTGCTAAAGGATCAATGGAGAATACATTTTTCTATTCTGCAGCATCAATTACGGTGACCCTGGGTGTAAATTTATTGATTTTTCTTATTAGAACATTATCACCAGTTATTCACAGCATGGTGTTTATTAATTAGTAAGGAAAATAAAGATTAATTTGTGAAAAATATTCCTTTTAAGTTCTCTACCTAGCACATTCATAGCTATATGAGATCTCCTAATTGTGTTCTGCCTTCATGAACTAGCATGCAGTATTTGATTCCCTATTCTGTTTGTTTTTTCTTGTCATCTTGAAAACAAAGTTACAGAATTATGTCAGCTACAGTTCTGAGGTATAGAAATTGTCCATTTTGGCTGTTGACCTGTGGAAGCTGTACAAGTCTCCTGAATTTTGTGCTTATGATGGGTGCTTTATTCTGAGAGGAAATTAATTGGATGGACTGGAATTCTAAAATCACAAGCATATGGAAAAAAAAAAAAGAAAAAAGAAAAGAAGAGGAAACAGACACTTATTATCTCCTAGGCACAGTTCAGCATTCCAGTTGTCCTTGCAGAAGGCATGCCAGGTACATAGAAGGAAAACAGCTTTTTATTTAAGTCTTACTAATCAGAATTATACAGGGCTTAGGAAGAAAAGAGGAAAAATCAGTAGATTATTCTTTTTCTTATTGGTCTTTTCCCATTAATTTGATTCCTCCAATTCTTCTTCTTCTTTTTTTTT